>JAPMOR010079438.1:5255-33237 GCA_026543865.1 Argiope aurantia | reverse complement strand
GAGGGTGACCCTTGAAAAAGTCTTCTGGCCGGATTCTTCTTTTTTTAATATTTTTTATTTGGTTTATTTGTTTTTCCATTTAACTTGATTTTTATACTTTTGTATATATATATATATATATATATATATATATGAGCTTTAACTTATAGTACCTATAAGACCGAGCCTCGCTCGAAAGTTTTTCTTTTTAAATCGTAAATCAAATCTTATTCTATGGCTCGTTTAAAGTTATAGGGAAACCTAACTTAACTGTAAACGTGAGATCGAATATGAGACAAATGCATAGGAGTCCGAAGCCCTAACTACTTCTATATATCTGAGTTGCTTCTCTTGTATCAACATATGTCAATATTTAGTTATGAAAAAAATGTGTTATTTTTTTGTGTAAACTCACATTCTTCTGAAAAGAAACATATATAGATAAACTTAAAAAGCTAAAACTTATTTAAATATAAAATTTGATCCAAATCTTGAGAGCCGTTTCCGAGGTACACGAAATAAATTTATATTTATATATATATACACGAATAGCTCGTTTAAAGTTATAAGATATACATTCGTTTTCAGGTTGATTAGAATATTTTATTCAAACATTTACTAAACACCAACTGAATTGCAAGATTTCTAGTGAAAATTTTATTATCAAATCTATATCATAATAATCATAATAAATAATCGCATCGAATAATCGATTGTATAATTAATGATCGAATGTATAATTCCTTAAAAAAATTCAACTTTTAATAAAAGTCTCATCTTATGCGTTTTAATAGATATCGCCTGCGAAATTTTGAAATCAAAGCTGATAGAAACTCAAATTCCATTTTAACCATACTACGTTGAATGAAAAATTGTTAAATCATATTAGATATAATCTTTCTAAATTTATTCTTCGGAAAAATAATAATAAACTTATACTATATACATCATCTTGTTTATGACCATGTTCAATTTATTATTCATAGAATTTCCTTCAAAACCCAAATCAAAAACAATTGTTCCCAGTGATATCTTTCATATTTATTACTTGTCACTTTAGTCCTATTTTCTGAGAGAAGCAAGATTTGAAGTGAAAAAAGCGAAACTCTTCTTTTCTTCAAAAATGCATAAGAAAAGGTATGTGTTTCAAATCCATCATATAGGGAAAAAGGCAGTATCTTTTGAATGACTTCTATTGAATAGGGATATCAATTCTCTTTCGAAAGATTCTGACTTCTAGAAATATGTCATTTCCCAAATATCTACATCTTTCCTTCATTTTTATAGTATCGATTACTTCGATTACATTTTTATAGTATCGATTTTATAGTATCGATCGAAAGGCTCATCTTTATGCGAATTCTGCAATTTCAACGCAAAAAAAGGCACCTGCATAAAAGGAATAATTCAATTTTCATGACATGTCATTCAAAAGATAATATTTTTTCATGTCTGCAATTTCAAAAATTGCAGCTTACAGTTCAGTTTTATTACAGTCTTATAAAAAATATGCAAATAAGTAGCACTTAATTTTACTTTAAGTATTTGTCTAAATTGGTTTGTGTGAGCTTATAATTTTTTTTCTATATTTATTTTTGCAATTCAATTGTGAAGTTTCTCCATACATTGTATTTATTTAAAATGTGACTCAAAATAATTTAAAATATAAATAATACATAATCAAGATATGTATCGTTATGCAATATTAGGAAAATGTTCTATTTTGGTTCCATATTTATTTCCACATCATTTATAATATGAGAATTATGATTTATTTATATATTTGTATGAAATATTTATATATTTAGCAAGAAATATATAAAAAATTTGTCAATAAAAATATCATAGAAAATTCCAATAAGAAGTTTTTCTATTTGTAATTTTCTTTTTGTAAATGGAAATTTTGGGAAATTTGGGAATGGAATTTTCAGCCTATTCAAATAGAATCACAAAATTTTAGTCTCTTTGTGCAACTATTTGCTCTAAATATTCATTTTTTTTTCTTTTTTAAAAATATCAAGTAGAAATATGTTTCTTAATTTTTTATAGAATTATTTTTAAATTTATTATTTTTCTTCAGATCACACTCTTCAAATTGCTAAAAAATTCTAACACTTATAGTGTACAATTTTCTTACATATAAGTTTTGTTGATTGCTTATTTTAGGTTATTCTTTCTTTTAAAGATATTGGAGACCTTTACAAATATATTTTGTTCGTTTTTTTTTCTTGGGTAGTGGAGGGGGTTGGGAGCATACAAATTAGTTCGGTCCATTTTCAAAAGATGTTTGCGACTGCTTGAATGCTTAATAGTGACAAAGGATTTCAGTGGTTTTGGAGAAGCTAGACATCTGCCAATAATGTTCAGTTTATATCAAACTGAGTTTCACACTCAGTTTTTCAGCGGTGGAATTTGAAAATTGCTTAGGAGTTGGTCAATAGTAGTACCAAGGATGGACAATACCTTAATTAATCTGTTCATTCACTTCGTTCTGAAATAAATGCATTTTTGTCCACAAGAAACGGATGGGACTTATTTGTACTCCCAAAAGTAATTATAAATTAAAAATCTTATATTCATAGTTTAATATCAAACAACTAATACACAACTTTTATTAAAGATCTTTTCTTAAAAAATAAATAAAAGGTGTCTTAAAACTCTGAAAAAAGGTCACTAAGACTCATTTATATTAAGAATAACTGGATATGTGTAGCAGATTATTTATGAAAAGAAAGAAAATCTACTTCTGAAAACCTTTAGTTCGTCAGTTAATGAAGCAAACACTTACTCACCGCTAAATGACCTTAAGAGACCTCAATGTAATTAGATGTAGGAATGAGGGAGGTAATTTATCATCTGATCCTCTTTGTCTCTAAGGCTCGTGACTGGGACATCTAATCGCACACACTTATCCTCCAAATCGAACATATTTAGAGAGCTTGTTGCTTCGGCCCTTTCTTCTTAATTGATATTCGATTTTCTTTCAAAAAGGAATTTTACATCAAGTTAAAGTTCATAAAATTTTCTTTTCAATGACACTAATATTTTAATATACAAATTAAATTTCTATTTTTAACGAATTAAAAAATATTTAACAATACTTTTCAACAATTTATTTCTCACAAAGGAAAATAAAATTTATTCTGTACGAGCACGTTTTGAGTGCGTGGGAAAAAGTACCTTTTATAAGCGCTTCGATACAAACAGAGATTGAAAGATTAAGTTCAAACTGAGCCTAGGGAGGTATAATGTTCAGCATATGTTTTTACGAAATGGAATAGCTACGAAACATGATATTTTCTCTTTAAAAATTTGTTCAGTCTTGAAAATTTGAAATAATAAAAAAAATTAATTCTGTCAAATGGAAGTATAAATCAACGAGTAGATCCTAAATCATATAGATATTACAAAAACTTATCATTATCCTGAAGTAAAAAAAGGGGTCTTTTATCATTAATTAAATGAAATAACCCCCATTAGATATTATAACAGCTAAAGATTACAACGAAAAAAATTCAGTTTCTGTTCCAAAATTTTAAATAACCTTAAGTTTCCTTATTTCATTCTCTATACACTACATCTTAATCTGTCAGCAATTATCTATTTAATATTTCAGATAGAATAATTGAAGAACATCTATTCCACTTTTCTTCACTAAAAATGATCAATTAATTTCTGTGAGGGTAAATTTCATTCAATCACGCAGGAACCTTTAATTGTCATGCATTGTGTTCGTCCAGCATGCTTTGCAGAATTAGTATTAATATCTTTTAACTATTACAACCATTAGTCTGCACGTTTCTTTTCAATAAATCCGTTTTCTGACCATTAACAAGAATATGAATAAAGCAGGTAGAATTTTTCTCAACATGAATCATTGGAGACTAATGAATATGGAAAGTTTTGAGTTATATTTCATTTTCATTTCTTCTGGCACGCACATACAAAGGCCTATTGACTTCGTTTTGTAAAAATTATTTATATCATTAGCATTTGCCTAGCAGATAATTTTGTGAGGAACACATATCCTATTATGAATTTCTAATCAGCAAAAGTGGGATATTAGAAATTTTGTAATAAATAATTTGAGAGTTCTTCAGGGCGCATCACAAGTTGGCGTTTTGACAAGAATCATATCCAAAATTTTCAGAATGCGTGTGATTTTAAGTACGTTAAAACACGTAAGCCACAACATGTGATATCTATCTCATGTGGAAAGTTTTTTCAATTATTGTCTGGCATTGTTAATTATTGCGATGAAAAAAAACTTATCAGATGCAATAATGAAAGGAATTAGACATTGCCTATTTTCACTTAGCTTAGTTGATTCTCATTTCAGAATCAAGTATCATGATTTATAATATTTATTCTAGTGAAGTGGAATGAAAATGTTTCCAGTTATGAAAGAATAGAGTAATTCTTTTTGTTATTAAATAAATCCTTTTCTCGTGCTCTGAGAATTACTTTGTTTCTTTAAAAGCGTAATTCGTGGCATTTTTACTGCATCTCATCATTTGCTAATTTTTTGAGATTTTTTTAAACAAAGAAGTTATTTTATTTACTGAAAAAAATGATGACTGATTTAATTGTTGCTTAGTTAGAGTTCTTTAAAAATTTTAAAAAAGGAGTTTAATTTATTAAAGTGAAATTTATAATATCTTTCTTCAGTTATTTAAGCATTTAAAATTAATACAAAATAAATATTTAATTTTCATGAACATTTTAAGAGAAAACACTTTTGGATTATTTTTTACAATTTGTACAGACAACAGGGAAAAAGAAAATAAAAATTTTTAAGTGGACGATAAAGTATATTGAAAGAAAGATAAAGAAATATTTGAAAATAGACAAGCAAATTGATATTTTGTATATCAATATTCTACTTTTTTCATTACATAAAACACAAAGAACGTATATATTTAAGTTATTTTATTGAAAATTTTGAGAAGAAAAATCTGAAAAAGTTAAAGGTTGTGCTAAGAGATCCTAAAATGTGAACATTAATACCAATAAAGATCTGTCATATGTTATATTATATTCAATCTAAATCCAAATAAATATATTTACGTTTTCAAAAAAACTTGTCTCATTTGAACAGTATTTATTTATATTTAAACTGCCTTCTTTCATGTTGGTAATCGGTGTGCTTACATTTTAAAATTAAAATTTTGTGTATTCATGTTTTCTGAGAATGATATAAAAAAACACTTAAATATTTTCAGAATTCTGTTATCTAAAATAATAATAAAACTATATTTTGAACTCGTGTTAGTGGCGACACCTGCTATTGAATTTCATAACAAATTAATTAAAATATGGAAAATATAAAAGTACAAAAAATTCCGCCCTTAATTATAGATAAAAGTCTATTTAAAAAAAAAACTACTTTTTATTAAATTATTTAATATATTTGTAGCTATAGTTTAGGCCTTTGATTTGGATAATCTATTTTATTAAATGATAACTTTTGTATTACCTCTTAACTGTAATACAAAAGAGGCTTAGACAGTGGGTGTGAATTCATAAGATAGTTTTATAAATTACATAAAAATCATAGGAGAGTTCAATGGCAGCCATTCTGCTAAAAACTACTTTGTTATTAAATGTATGAATAGCGTTTTGGCATTGAAATTCTTTTAAATAGTTCTTTACATTTTCAATAAAACAATCAACATTTCTTCTGAGAGTAGTGTACTTACATGAGTGGACTTTTTTGTGTAACAGAAATATTTAAGATATTTTTTCTTATCTATTTTTGATTAGTTTAATTATATTAGTGCTTTGAAGCAACAGGAGAAATGTTTAATGATGTTATTGGCATATTGATGATGAACGGTGATCAGATGATGAGAATGACACATGCGTCTGGTCACTTCACACTAATTTACTCCATTAAATCTGCTGAAGGGACTCTGAAATATTTGGTGATACAAGGCTCGCTGATATTGCACATTTACGGGGGAAACAAATTTCGAGCATGGAACTTTCCGGCTCAGAAGACTATACTTTCGAATTAGTGGTTTCTTATAAAATTCAAGTCCATTATATTCCTTAAAAGATACTTTTTTAATATCTTTAGGAACAGCGAAATATCAAAATATATTCAAGCAACTGTAGTTTTAGTCATTTATAAACTTCTACATTATATTGTTTTAAAAAATATATCAGATATATTTTAATTGATTATAATCCCCTTTTTTAAAATTTAGATCTATAGTAGACCATTTCACATTCGGTGCACTGATCATTTTCAGCAAATAACAACACAAGTTATTATTGCACTATTCGAAAGTAATTTTATTGATAAAAATTAATTTTTTAAAGAAAAATTATTTATTATGAAATATAGTAAATGTTTACAAACCAAATATGGTAAATGTTTACGAATGATACTGAACCAATTTAATTATAATTTATTTAAAGGAATTTAACGCTCATAGTGACAAATATCTGATTAGATGAATCGGACCTGATCTACCTTATGTTTTATGTCAAGGAAAGCTGTAAATTGAAGAAACAGGTCGCACTATAGATGTATCGTGTGGCATATATCAATTATTTTAGATACGTCATATTCAAGTTATGAAGACAAATGTTTTTTTTTTCCTATTTTTTTATCAATCGGCAGAAGTCACTTATATGCATACTTATACAATGTTTTGTTTATTTTGCTATAATGTGACGTGATAACGTTTTAAAATCTCAACAATTTTGCGCATTGAGAAAAAATAATATACACTTTCAAGATCTTTACGAGACTCACAGATTGAAAAGCCTTGTATTAATTAAAATTTTTATTAATTTCTCTCTTAAAATTTGTAAGAATGCCTGGCGTCTTGTCACCTTTTACATGGGCTTTTGCTGAAATAATGATCATATAAACTAAACAAAAAAATCTGTTTCTGGAATAACTAATCACAAAATATTTTTATTTTAGATACAACAGATTTAACTGCAATTTCTGAAACTGATAACAGCTTCTCTCAAAATATTGCATATATTAATAAAATTTCATCCTTTTGTTTGCGAATTTATGCATTTATATAATGTAAAAGAATGATATAAAAGTATATTACATAGTTATGAAATAACTGTTTTGCGTGATTGGAATTGATAAGATATGTACATAATATAAATCAAGAAGAAACTAATATACTAGTAAGTACAAATAAAATGCTAGTGCAAGCCCAGTAATTAAAGTAATAATAATCTTTTTAGTAACTTATTTCCTTTTTTCCTTCCGCAAAATATTTAAAAAAGAAAAAAAGAAAAAAAGGAAGAAATATGCAGATTTTCGATTACTTTTCAATATTGAATTTCATTATTTTTTGTTTATTAAAATTAGTAATGGACTCTATTTCCTTCATTTTTTCACTTAATTTTTTTTAAATTCTTATAATACTCATGATTTTTTTAATTTATTATGCAGAAAATATGTTTATTATTTGAACTTATTTTCTATGATGAATGAGATTAAAAATCCTTTCATTCAGTTAATACAAAGTTAAGCTTGAAAAATCAATTAAACTTGACATTTCACAATAATTATAAAAACTGAGATCACACAGAATTCTCGAATGGTATGCATATTTATTTCAATTTAAATAAGAAAGAGAAAAAAATAAAATAAACTCTACCTATTGGAATTAAAAAAATCCGTTTCTTCTCCCCAGGAAAAATAATTTGTTTCTTTTTAATCATAAAAACAAATTTTAAGAGTTTTGAAAAAAAATTATTGAAAAGAAACCAAGAATAAACAAATCAGCAATATTTTTTTCCCCTTTCTATTAGCAAATGAATTTATTTTTGACTTTTCAGAGTGAATAATAGGGTAAAAAGGAGAAAAAAAATCATTTTCTGAAAACTAAATAATTAAAAAAGTTATTTTAAAACCTTTTTCTTTGGGCTATTTTTGGCATTTGCTATTTTTTATAGAAGTTTCTTTTTACTTTATTTGCGTGCAGATATAATGTTTCTAACTTTTTTTCTTCTTCTAAATATAGAATCAATGACAAATATGTGTTTTTAAAGTTGCTTACATTTTTGGTTCTTAGACTTCATTTTATTACATGACATTTTTTGTTGAGAAGTGGAGAGGAGAATTTTCCTGAAGTCTGTAGAGTTTGTCTTGTAATTTCAAGGTGAAATGTTGTTTTAGTCCGTTAAACTATTAATTGGTTTTACAGTCAATATCTTGTCTATTTCATTTTCAGTTGCACTTTAAAAATACCTACTTCCATTCTTTCCTGTAGTAAAAAAATACATTATTATTGATATCAACAATTATTTGTTTCATCGATTTTTCCTCTTTAGCGTCATGAATTTTTATTATAATTTATATACATAGTTTTCTCTAAGTCTTTTCATATTCATCGCCATGAAAACAGTGTCCCAACAGATCGTTTGAAAACTTTAAATGCAAACCAGACATGCTGAAACAAAAATTCCACAACAGAATATGATACTTTTATTCTTTTAATACAGGAAGCGAACCAAAATAGGTACTATTGCTTATTATTCCGATTAAAGAACAACATCTTAGATATACCGTATAAAAAGATACATTGTGCTAGTAGATAAACACAAAGAGTTACTGGGGTATGAGGGTATTCATTTCACTGCCTCTCCAATTCTCCCGAAGGCACACGGATAAAGAAAACTGAATGACCGAAGTGATGCAACAGCAACACTGGCGGGAACTGTGGTTGAATCGTAAGCGCCATCACCGGCCATGGAACAACCCTTCCCGAAGGAAGTACGTCCCGTCATCAATGGGAGGAGCCAGATCCCCCACCTTTTTGTGTACATGATTGATCTTTATTCAGAAATTTACTAAATGAAAATGATATTATCTGGTAATCCAAATAACATATTAGCCCAATTAATGTAGAACTAGGTTAAACATTTCTCAGTCATTATAAATTAGTGATGGTACGAAATACACGCCGCTTTGCTTCTGCACATGGAACTTTCAATTCTTTTTGGCTTAGAATTAGTTGAGAAATCCTATTATCATGAATTACAAGCGGTTCGTAATTATTCTTAAAAAATTAAAGGGATTTCTTCTCAAAAAGCATACACAACGTAAAAATTAAAACTCTTTTCAAGGAATATTTACTTAAAACTACAAAATGCTTAAATAACATTTACAAAAATGAATTCTGCGGAACTTTTAATTGGAATTAAAATTAACATTATTGCAGTATTTGACAAACAGCAGTTGCCAAACTACAGCTTCTAAATTCAAATCAGGCAGTACTATTTTAATAACTTCATTGAATAAAGGAAAGATAAACTTCGATGTTCCGTTAAAAAATATTATACAATCATGAATTTTTATCTGTCAATGTTTTCTTGCCAAAATTAGTGATTCTTTATTCTATTATAAAAATTATTAATCTACTTAAACTTGCATGTATATTCTAAACTAGATTAATTTGTTTCATATAACCAAAGATGAAACTTTGAAATAGATTTATCTTTTAAAAATTCTTGTTATGATCGACTTTTGAATTTTTGTACATTTTCATTTTCTAAACTGAAATACACTTCTCTAATATTTTCAGAACTTATTCTGTTGCTCTATAAATTTAAATGTTTTTTAATAGAGTAACTATTTTTTAGTGAATTTAAAATAAAAGTATTGAAGATTTAATAATAAAGATCATTTATATTAATTAAATATAAATTACATGTAAAAAATTAAAATAATCAGAATAGAAAAGTTTTTATACTTAGTAAACTAATAAAAACATTTTATTATTATTTTTTAAATAGCCAATAAATTTTTTTATTAATGAAGCAGGTAAATTGTCATATTAGAAAATCCTACCAAAAATAAAGCCAAAGAAGATATTTTAATGATATAGCTTTTTATTTACATCCTCTCAAATGAATTCAAAAAGTAAACATGAATAATTTAAATAAATAACTAAGGATATTCTTCCCTTTACAAACTGAAGAGCTCTTTTGTTTCTCTTGTCTCATAAATAACAGAACCGTTCAAGAATCTTTAAAAAGATCGCCTTTCTCTCTTTGTGTTTGCGAATCAGCTTCGCTGATTAATTCCCTCACAGCACTCCGAGTTTGTTTTGCTTAATTCCCTCCAGAAACTCAACGAATCTTACTTAATAAGGAAAGAGACCCCGTTGACCGTTTCCACCTCATTTTCGAGCTTTCTCCAAGGAATTGGAAAGAAAATCACCGACCATTATCAGCACCACGAAAATAGAAGATAAGGAAAAAAAATTCTATGGTGAATTTACCTCTTAACACATTGATTCGGTGAGCTCCTCTGTGACATTAGAAGTCCCAACCACGTCCTTGAAACCTGGAGAGGTTCATTAATGGACTACCTTTTATCATCATTCTATTATTCTAAGGTGAATTTAGAATAAAAGAATGATGGGATCTAGTGAATATTATTCCCTTTACTAAATATTACAGGGTCGTCATAAGTTTTCAATCTAATGATTTTGAATGAAAAGTAATCTAAAATTACTTTCATATTTGAGGTCACCATTCATAACCTAGGGATAAGGCAAATAGGTCAAATAATTTATTAGTTGCTTCCCTAAGGCGAATTTTTTAGTTCATACATTCTGTAATATGTGAACATGACAATCTAAAGGCTTTGAATGAAGATAAATTCTAATTACTCATGGGATTGTGACCGGAATATTTCACAGATTTCAAAGTCAAAATATTGACTAGTTGCTTCCCTGAGATAAATTTTAGTTCGTACCTCCTGTAATATATGAACATTGCTGTTCTCCTGTAGCTTGAGAATATAATAATGCCAGGATTTTGACTGGAAGATAATTTGCAATTACTCTTGTGATTGCGTTGCAAATATTTCACACATTTAGGAGGCCAACAAAGTTACTAATTGCTTCCCTAAAGTAACTTGTAGTGTATACTTCCTCTAATATGCGGGCTAAGTTTACTTGTTACATCGAATTACATGTCAAAGCACTTTGCACTTGATACTTCAAGCACTTAGCATATACTACATCAAATAATCAGTCAAATTACTTTCTATAAACCATTTTTGAAAGATGGCTGTTTGTTATTTCAGAAGAAGATTATTTATATTAAAATTTAAAAGAACAATAACTTCGACATATTAATTCAATATAAATAATACTTTTAGCGATATGGATGAAAAATTCTCAAGAAAGTGTTTCCTTTTATGTGATTTTATTGATTGATATTAAAAGGCAACAAGCAGGTTTTATCTCATGGAACTATCTTATAATGTCTCTTGAAACATTATTTTTACCTAAAGCAAAAATTATGCCAATTCGTAGCAACCTAAAGTTTTGTTGCGTTATGTAACAACAGTAAAACTATGTTTGCATTAAATACTAGTTTGTAAGATCTATTGTAAATTACACATTTATTTGCCATTTGTTATTTGAACTTAGGTGCATGAAGAAGATTGATCTTGTTTTCCGGTTTAATTCTGTAATGATTGTTTTGACAAATCATAATAATAGAACGAGTATAAAAATTCATGAAATTTAACTAAGCATTATGCAAAATAAAATAAGATGTTAAACAGGCTTACGAAAGTGGATAATGTATTTTAAGGTTTAATTATATATGCATATCATGTATTTTCATACAAAGTCTTTGAGTCTTAAGTACACAAAATCTGTTTTTGATGAGTAATTTTCAAGAATAAGAAAAGAGTAAAGAATTTTAAAAATATTAGAAATAAACAGAAGAATTCAGTTTCTGAGTCTTCTATTGATTTATTAGAAAATGGAATTTGCCATATCTTGCATTGTTATTTTTATGTTGAATATTCTTTTTGATATAAATCGTTGGATTTGATATTAGTGATTCTTATCCTGTGATATCTATCACATAATCATAATCGAGTAAATAAATGTCAAAGAAGTCATGTCTAATCTTTACATAATATTTTATGGTACGTTGTGGGAAAGGTAGAAATTTAAAGAGAGAAGACATGAAAAAGAAGCAGCGTAATACCCGGATCTCATTCGTCGATTGGATGAAAATCAGAAAGGGGAAAAGCGTATACTGATTATTCTATTGCTGAAAGTTTAGTCAAGCGCTTTAAACTCATGCGTGTACAATATTCATTATTCCAATATCATTGGGTATATAAAGCCAAAGAAGTCATTTATGTACTAATCATGAGATCTCATATTTCTATGAGTAAAATAGGATGGTCTAGTCTCTATAAAATTAAAGTATTGCCTCTTGCGTTTAGAGGGTAGCAAATGCAGATGCTCCCCATCCTAAGGATTTTTTTTTGTTTTCCTCCTAATATTTGATTAAAAATGAAATGTAAAATTTAGTAATTTATCTTTGTTTTGTTCTCGGAAATCCTTCCTTGTACCATATATATCTTCCTTGTCTCAACATACCTAGTGACGTATTTGTATTAGTATGAATTTCAAGGATGTTTTATAGAATTTTGTCAATATTAAAGATATGGTAGAGAAAAAGCAAACATTTTCTTGATTAAATAATAAAAAGATTTGGCAGTCTTGTTCCCAAAATTTGAATGTAGATATTGATAATAATTTATGAAAAAATCACAATATTTTTACTTTTATACTCTTGTAAAATTATTTGGTCTCGATTATTGTGCTATACAACATTTCATGAAAAAAAATTTATTTTTTCGAAATTCAGCCAAATATTGTATTTTTTAACAATTTATTCAAAAACACTATTGTTACAAACCTGCAATTCGGCTTCCCAGCATAGTTTGTTCCATCATTGGAAAGAAAGTTTTACAGTCATCTGAATGGGACTAGCACGTCGGAGGTCCCAGAGCTTGGCGACAAACTTGGCGACCATTTGGCGACTTGGCGACTTTGGCGCCAAAATAGATAATACCCGAAACTTCGAGAATTTTCCCGATCCGTCCAGTAGGAACCGAGATACGCCACGAACGTTCCTCATTGGTTGAGAGGCTTCTAGCCCCGCCTCTTGAGACCTATAAAAGGGGCTGCACTGCCAGAGAAGTCAAGTCAAGTCCGAGGACGGGACGACGAAGCCAGTAGTCGGAGGGACGACGGAGAAGTCCGAAGAAGGAGCGGAGAAGGGAGACGACGAAGCCAGTAGTCGAGGCGACGGAGTAGTCCGAGTTCGAGAACAGCGGAGTCGAGTCGACGAAGTCAAGTCAGTAATCCGAGTCGGAGGAGTCGGAAGCGACTGAGTCAAGCTCGTGCTGAACTGAGCTGTGCGCTACTGTCTGCAGTAGATTCTGGTTGTATGCTGCTGTGTGTGCTGTTGTATGCTACACGTCTCGGGTGAAGATAATCGTCTTCTGTGTTGTATATAGTTGACGCTTTTGTGCTGTCCTGTGTGTCTTCGTGTAAATAAACGTCGTTGTTTTTATTCTACTTCTGCCTGCTGATTGAGCGTCCTTTACACCATATCACTCCCCTGTAAAGAAATTTCGTAACACTATGATTGTTATTTTTCTAACAACTGAATTGTGAGCTACGATTTCATTGAAAACACATTTTTCTTTTTTGAGCAGAAAGGTGTTAACAAGTCAGAGTTCTTGTCCTCTATTAATCATCATATTTGCGCAAAATCAAAAGAAATTTGCATTCGTCAACAAAGTTTGATCATATAACGCATTTGATAGAGTATAAAATCAGTAAATAAATTCGCAAAACTATTATTGGTGTATTTAAAAAACATAAACGCTTGAGAAGTAGAGAGAGAGAAAAATTTGCAATAATAAATAATAAATTGCAATAATAAATAATAATAATAAATTTGCGTGGAAAGCAAATTTCAGCAGCTTACTCTAATTATACTTAGTTGTTCTTATATTTTATAGCCATTGATGGTGGTATAAAAACATATTTCATATAGGCAATATAAACATAAATATATATTTCATTGAGATTAACACAGAAAATGGTTCCTTTACTGTGTTAATAAGACCAAATAAAATAAATAATTACCTGAACGTTTATAATAATTTTTCAGATTCCATGTATTTATCAAGAATTAAAATTCTTACGAATGCAAAATTAAAGCATTCCACCAATGCGCACTAAGAAAATGGAGTAACCAAAAATACCATATTATAAAGAATTTACTTACATAATTTTCTCCAGTAAAAAGATTAAAATAAATTAATACTCTTTATGAACATGAAACAAAAAGAGATTATATCAGAAATAAGAATAGCAATGAGAAATTCATTTTGGATTGTATATTTCGGTAGGAAGCATAATTATTTTTCAAAGGTAAATGTTAATATGGTAAATACAATTCATAATATCGAAATATGGATATTTTTAAGGCAATGGAACTTTAAAAAAAAGGAAAACAATTAAGTTATCAGAAAGTTCTAAATTTAGGATCTCTTTTAACTGAATGTTTTAATAAATTATTTTTATTTAATTTAATCTTGGCGCGTAAAACTTAGAAAATCATATAAATGAAATATTTTTATGCATATTTGTTCAAAATGTCATTATGATACTATTCAATACTTTATTTTTTCTTGAATAAAATAATAATAACTTTTCATTTTATCATACTTTATTTTCTCTGTGTGTGTGTGTTTTTTTTTTGCTACTTTTCTATCAATCTTAAATGAAAATTACTATATACAACTAACCAAATTAACTGTTAAACTTCACTAATTACCGAAATATAACTTTCAAGAAAAATGAAAGAAGTCAAAATAATAGCTTTGAAATGATAAATATGCATATAAATATAAATGAAGGAGGCGAAAGTAGAAATAAAAACGAATTTCTTTCGCTCTGAATACTGAAACTCATTTTGATTCCAAAACGAAGTATCATTTGTTCGCTCTTCTTAATCATCAAAGCAAATTTCAAGAATACAAAAGAAATAAGAAAATAATGGAAGGAAACCTTTGAGAAAATATCCGGAAAAGAACGTCTCAAGCATTATATTTTTCTTTTCTTTTTTTTTTCTTTTTCTATTCCTGTTTCATTTTCATTTCTGACGCTGTAGAATGAATAATAGAGTAGAAGAAGAAAATAAGAAGACTTTTCGCAATCATCAATGAAAAAGAATTCTTTTTAAGAGCATACAATTCGATTTCTCATTCTTTTTTATACATGTATACTTGCACTTCATTTACATCTTAGCATAATGTTTTTTCACTTGTTTTCTGCTGTTCTAAATATAGAATCATTGACCCAGATGTTTCTTTTAAATAGCTTAAGTTAAACTTTATTTGGCATTCCGTTCTCCTTTTATTGAAAATAAAGTGTTTTTGGCAATTGCTGAGAATCGATGTCATATTTCATTGAATTCTTAACTCGAAATCTGATATTTTGTATGTGTTATACGTTTATACAACATATTTCTTTATTTCTTTGCTTTATAATAACACATATAAACATATCTACTAATAAGAAAGAAAATGTATATGTCTCAGTTAGCGCTCTATAGACCACACTGGTTGTGGTAAAATTTTAAAACAGTGAAAATCAAAGTTAAAAATATTTTATATCGATTATCAAGGCTGAATTCATTTACTGACGACTTTTATACTTATGAATCCTACTTTTTAATGTTTCTCGAGAATCAACGCCAACTTGTAAGTCTTTTAGACTTTTTCCAATTGTCATCTTTTTTTGTTTGAAAAGTGAGTATTGTGATGTTATTTAAAATTGGGAAATAACTCTTTTAAATTAATAAATCACATCTGGGAATCATTGGTGGGAAATTTTTGAATTTGAAGTGTTTTTCAGCGTAAATTAATATGTCTTTAAGAAAGCATATGCATATTCGTAGTTAAAAATGGCTAATACTTAGTGAGTAGTACTTACGCATTTTTACATATCAGTTTCTTTGCTAATATATTCTTTATCGGTAAGGTTGACTGAATTTTGAAATTAATTGCTTTGTTCAGGATAAAGTTTGTAGGAGATGTGATTAACAGAATATAAAACTTTCGTTCAAATAACTGGTTTAGAATTTCATCTGTAATGTTTTTGAATTATTTTCATTTGCTTTTATCTACGGACTCTGATTTGTTGCCTCATCTATGTTCAAGACAAGAGATGAACGAAAGACTATTCTTTATCATTATTAGAAATAAGAAACAGAAATGTGGTAGAAACTTTACTGTTTTTTATACCTAAACCTACTGCTGTCATCTGTAAATGAATCAAATAAAAAATGATCTCTCCCAATAATTTTCTATCTTTGGTTGTCAGGAAGATTTTAATTAATTTAACAACACCGAAATCCTCCATCAAAAGTTTTGAAAAGTAATCAAAGAATAATCCAAAAGAAATTATTTTCTAATAATATATCAGAATAAAATACCTGTTAATTTAATAAAATACCTTCTCAGTGTTAAAATTCTGTCTTAGCTGAACGACTCATAAGACTTTTCAAGTTTGGATTTATCGTCACATTTTTACTAGTAATTAGAGCTTTTATGATCAGAAAAAACAAGTAGTAACGATGTCTGAAAACCAGTTGCAGTCAACTAATGAGGCAAAATAGACAGTTCGCTAAATTACGTTAATAGACCTCAGTGCAATTGGATGAAAAAGGAGGCAAGCCATCAACTAATCCCCTAAGACTGTGAGACTGCGGTTGCTAACTATAATATTGGACAACCTTTGAAATCATTATATTAAGAGTCCCATTGCCTCCTCTCATTTTTTTTAGTTTTTATGATGGTTAAAATTTTTGGTTATACCTTTTCTAAATTCTTCAGGACAAAATGGAAATGAATTTAAATTGTTCAATGCTCTATACCTTTTTTACTTGGAGCAATCGAGTTTCTCGAAGTTATAAAATAAAATCAAATTTAAATGCTCTAAATAAATTAACCAATTAAATTAAATCGCAAACATAGAGGAGAAACAATTTTTAGGAAAAAATATACACTAATTACTGTGTCTTTATTCTATGTTAAGAAGAAATTAAAAGAATGTTGAGTATGAAGAATATGTTTATTTGAAAGCTTTTGTTTTTAAAATATAAAGTTAAAATAAAGTATGACTGGTTGATGTATTAGCAAATATGTGCAAATTATCATACAACTTTTTTCAGAAAATAAGGTGGATTTTTGAAGAAAAGAGGGATTTTCAACATTTACCTAAATGCAATTTTACAAATTTATTTCACTTTTGTAATTAATAACTCAATAAGAGAAAAACTAAACAATGCACATAGTAATTGACCGTTATTTATCATGGAAGTTTTAAAATCTTACTGTCATTTGGACAACAGATTTTCCTACTGCATATATGGAATTGTTTCAGGCAAACATTACATCACCCCTGTCTGGAACGAATGACTGAGTTTGTCAGTATACATTTCTTCACCATCTATTCATTGAAGAAAAATTTCTTCAGTAAAGCTAGCTAAAATATTGCTTTGATGAGATTTTTTCTGACTTAAGTAAACACTGAATCAATGATCTAATGTACTTTAAGTTTTCAAAGTCTATACTAATACAAGAGCAAGTGTAAATCAAAGTCTGGGGATTGATAGGTCATACCAAGTATTATTATACATCTCACTAATCTTAAAAAATTAATTTAAATTTTCTTAGTAACAGTAGTTTATAGGGGTTGACCGTCATCAACTAATCTGTGACTTAAAATTCATTCTAGAAATTCCGGGTGAATTTGTTTGATTCAGGGCCTACTTTCGTCACTTGGGTAGAAAATAAAAAGAAAAAGATTTAAAATTCTTATTCAAAATGTTTATATGATTAATACTTGTTATATTGTTTATTTATGGTTCTTGTCATTTGTTTATTTATTTCCTTGTAATTGAGGTGCATTTTTTTTAATAAAGTCCACCTACATCTATACCAAACTGGAAAGGGGCCACATGAGCTCAAGAAACGGAGGTGTGGTGTAGTGTTAAGAGTTAAATATGATTAATAGGTTATTTTTTAATTTCTCATGATTGTTTTGGAATTAAAATTAATAAGTAATCATTCGTCTTGCATCGAAAAATGTTTCTAGATTTTGGCACTCGATAAGTATTTATTTAAATCTCAGAAATTGGGGAAAAATTACAAATTAGCATTAATAATTTTTTCGGAAAATAGTATGAATAGTGAGAACATTTAGAAGCTAATGGTGTGAACAACAACCACATTGTATTTTATTGACACACATTATAATTTGTAGTTTAATAAATAATAACTTTGACAATTATAAAACGGAAAAATTAAATATATAATTACAATATCTAAAACTCGTGAAATTACGTAAATTTTAAATAAAATGAATGACAAAATGAGATGAACCTTATATTTCAAGGGAGGGGGATATTTAAGATAAAGGAAATGTATCAAATATATATAAAAAAATCAACATTCAACATATGAAATATGAAAGTGAGATATACATTCTCTTTCTAAGCTCTAATTTCATAAATTCCTTAAAATTGTTAGCAATCTAGGAAAGACTTCGTCCCAAGTCGTCACAAAATTTTAATAACAAATGCTGGGTAACTCAATATAGAGATGTGAAATATCAATGGCGTGAACACAAATATTCAAATCGATGGTTTGAAAGGTATAAAAACAACCTATCTTTTTAAAAAACAAATGATTTTTTTAATAAAAATAAAAAAGAAATTATTTTTAAAATTAAAAAATATTGATGAAAATTCTTTTTCTTACGTCATTTGATATCTTGCATTTAGACACCGAGAAAAAGGCATTTTCTTCATAATATATAGTCCACTGCACACCCCCTAAAATTTTTCTATCTATAAAAACTTATTTATTACTGAAAATCAATTTCTGAAAAATTCTGAATTGCCAATTTCTAAAACTTAAATATTGATCTTCAGTTAGAGTATATTTAATACAAATGTTATTACTAACAATTAGAATCGAATATATAGGATTTTATTGAATTTTCACAGATTTAACTAAACATCTAATTGATGCGTTGGGCCCGAGCCATTAACAATCACAGTTTCAAATTCTTCCCAATATACTTAAAATCGAATCTAAGATTTTACTAACAATATTTCAACTATGGTTTAATTTAGTCATCTGCATACCTTCACTGGAAAAGATGTTATAATAACAATAATTAAATAAAAGTATTCGAATTATCTTTACTAATAAAATTGAGAAAAGCCACTTTAATTTCATCTATGGCAATTTGCCTAACCAATGCTAATGAAGAGATCCGCAAGTTGTTCACACTGAATTAGAGGAGATCGAATTCAGATGTTTATCATTGGAAATCATGTTGCTAGGCATTTCCATTTGCAAATATGATACGCCGTTCTATATGTTATTTAAATGCTTTTAGCGATTCAGTATTGGAAGTAGATATTAAGCGCAGAGTATGGTAGATGGCTGTGACAAAAAATATATATCTACTGGTTTGTTTTTTTAATTTTTGTCATAATTTATTTATTACTACTAATAAAAATAGTTATAGGGCATAAAAGTCTTCCGTTGTTTAAAAGTAAAGGTTTCACAGTTACAACTATGCCTATTTTTAAACCTCTTGTACATGAAACAAATATAATATAATTAATACCTTTCTTGAAATGCAGATTTATATTTTAGCAGCTGTAAATTAAATGTTTTAATGGAAATTGTTACCAATTTATTTAGAGGGGCAGAAGAGAGAGTTAGTTAATTTAGTTATATTAACGTCCCGTTTGAAGCAACACTAGGGCTATTTTGGGACGGACCTCGTAATTTTGAACCGTGGTCAGATGACGAGGACGACACTGGAGCTGGCACCCCCTCTCCACACCAGCGAGAGGACGTTTGGTCAGGACGGATTTAACGTGCAACAGACCCCCTTACACGACGGTTCTTCGGTGAATCGGGTCTCGAACCTGAAACCCTCCGGTTCCAAAGCCGAGACCTTACCACCAGGCCACCGTAGCCTACAGAACAGAGAGATATATATACCAGATATGTTATGACATTTAGTAAAGTTCCTTTACTTACGTTCCACCTTCAACAATCATCTCCTTCGTTGGTAATTCTTATTGTGTTTAATTTCAATTCAATTGTGACTGACTTTAAAGCTTCAGTGTTTTAATAACTTTACAGCAGTTCTTTTTCTGTACATATATATACGGTCCTTCCTATAGGAATCCCTTTATATATTTAAGAAAATTACTTTTGTTATTAAAGGAATCAATTGATATGACCCTTTTGCCACTAAAAACATAATTGTCGACTTAATAAAATATTTAATGTATGGTGTTTAACTTACTTATTATAATGTGGTCCAATAATTCAAGTGCCTTATTTCTTATAAAATATACTCAAGTTAAATGAAGATTAAAAGGTTGTGACTTATTTTGTTACTATTATAAAACATCCTTTAACATCCTGTTATTTAGATTGAAGGATGCTGATAAGAAAAACATTAATAAGCATAATGTTACAAAAAATTAATTTCATAATCAAGGTCCAATGGAGTGCAAATATGTAATGATGCAAGTATGTGTGTCCGATAAGCTCAATAATGAATAAAGGCACTTTAGTTTAAATCACGAATTTATAGTGGCAGAATAAAAACGAAGCATACACATAAAATAAAGATTAGAGAAATATATTTTCAAACATGAGAGAATCTATGTTATTTTATTTTAAAGATGATGATTTGAAATTTATAGATGACTAAATGTGTTCTTTCAGTACATCAAATATATTACTTAAAATTTTTGAAAAACTCATTGATAGATTTTTTGAAAACAATATGATGATAAAATAGAGCAAAGGCATATTAAGGCATTACCAAAATATCAACATAATAGTGCAGCATAATAGTGTAGATGATTTGTTTTATTTTTTTACATTAAACTAAGAATTTTCTTTTCTTTTACCAGAAAAAAAAACATATCATTTATACCATGTTCTTTTTAAATTTATCAGTTAAGAATGAAAAATTGACTTTAGTTCAAAATTTGCGTGAAAAGAGGATGCAAGATTATTCAAAGGTTGCTGACTAAATTCTGTTTCGAAAAAAATATCCAATGAGAAGAGAACTTTTCAAAATTTTACTCACTGAAATCATTCTTCGAAAGAAAATTGTCAACAGTCCTGAATCAGAAACATGTCCTACTATTCAACAACAGTTTTTCCGTTTAAACCAGAAACTCAGAGACAAGCAGTTTCGTTTTCTAAGAAGATGTTTTTGCTTTCTTTTTCATTACTGAAAGAAAAAAAGGCATCTGCTCAGCCTTTTCTCCGCATAGTTGAAAAATAAGGAGGAACTGATCGAAGCAGCTGCTCCAGCGAAGTGTTGCATCATTTATAAACTTCTCCGAAGTAAAGGCCACCCTTGTGTCTAGTACACCTGGAAAGCTCCTGTATTTGTACTTTGTGTCCTTTCTTCCCCTCTTGTTATTAATCATCTGCAGTTTGTGACAGGGCACAGTACCTTTAGGTATAGAATTAATCTCAGGCAATTGTCTTGCTTAGATTGGAAATGAGCGAAATGAAAGCAATACTGGTATACCTTTTAAATTGGGGTTTATTCCGGTAATAAATGAACTTCTAGTTCCTACCTACTTATACGAAATATTTCGAAATAAAAAATAATGAGTATATTGTCCAAAACATCTTAGTATGAAATAGTTTATGGTTGTTTCTTCAATCTTTCTTTTATTTTATTATTGTTACATTAAAATTTATTAAATATCATTATTGCTTATATAGTACACACAATTATATATATATATATATATATATATATATATATATATATATATATTTATGGAGCATCTTCGACTAATAAAGTATAGTCCAAAGAGTTATAGTGCTAGAGAATATGAGAAGATTTTCGTATTATGAATTCCGCTTGACACAGTTTATAATTTCAATTTCAGCTTAAAAATATTATCATATTAATGGGTGAAATGTTTCTGCATTTCCTGAGCGAGAGAAAGGTGTTTTCATTCGTCACAATTTTAGATTGTTTGATTAATTTTGCTGTGTGAACATCTAATGTATAAAAAGTTAAAAAAAAAAACCAACAAAAAAAAAACACGTTATACACGTTGAATGTAAATTACTTTTGAATATGTAGTATGCTTAGAAATTGAACTTTTACGAAAAATTAAATTTATTCCATCAGAATTATCTCTCACGCCGAAAACCATTTAAACTTAAAATATTAGCTAGTCACTTAACTTAATAAATATTTAGTTACTAAACTTAATAACATTTTTCAAACAGTGTTTTAAATAAACCTGTTCTAGTTAATGTTTGAATAGGTGACTACATTAAATAGTCTTTTTTTTGGCGAAAATATCAAACACCTTTATTTACTACTCTTAATATTACATCCATTTATTTTAAATTTAAATTCATTTTTATATTTACATTATATAACCTTCAATGATATTTCACATCTTTAAATGTTATATCCTCAAATTCAAAATGGAGATAAAATCTTCTTACGAAAGCCCCTTGAATAAAATTATAATGCTAATTTTGCTTCTTTTATAAACTAAAAATATTTTGCTACATAATTATTTTTTGTTAAAAAATAAATTTTAACAAAATTTCTTCAAATTATCGGAACACTTTAAATTGTTATAGATAAATTTTAGCTTCATAGCTGTTTCTTCAATCTATTTAATGAAAACATTCTAAAATATAAGCATTTTAAAAATACTTTAAAAATCAAACACCTTTACATATCTCAATCGTAGTCGGAGTCTTAGTCAAGTCGTCGGGAGAGAGCGAATCAACGGCGAAGTGTG
The DNA here is from genome assembly GCA_026543865.1 of Argiope aurantia. Classification (NCBI taxonomy): domain Eukaryota; kingdom Metazoa; phylum Arthropoda; class Arachnida; order Araneae; family Araneidae; genus Argiope; species Argiope aurantia. The sequence goes on along the minus strand of JAPMOR010079438.1, from coordinate 10,539 downwards.
GAGCCCAAGCTATTGCTGAACTGAGCTGTTTGTCGATTACCGTTGTTTAGTACAAACCATTAGAAACATTCAGTAATTGAATTATAGATTGGAAAAGGTTCGGAAAAATTATCAAAATACAAAAAATCAAAGCATAAAATTATATATGTAAAATGTATATAAGCAAACACATTGAAATACAATCTAAATAATATCGGAAAAATTCTGTTAATATATGTACAAAATACAGATTGAACATAAAATAACTTTCACTCTTTAAAGGCTTTTGCAGTTCAAATGCATGGCTGAACAAAAAACCAGATTTCATATACTAACTGCAGAAATCATGAAAAGAATAATTTTAATAGAAAAAAACCTTGCAAAACGAAGTATTAAACAATTACAAAAGTCACCGAAACGGAAGATTTCTGTGCTATGAGATGCGAATACTAAAATTAAAGATTCGTAAGAGCACACGGGAAACGGATTTTGTAAATTTTATTTAATGTCCGAGTGATGAAAATTGCTCATAGAAGAATGAATGGCATTCAAGTCATATCACTGACTCTCCGACCTGCTCTAATGCACACGGATAAAAACTGAATGAACGAACCACCGTTACAGCAACATTGACGAGAACTGGTGTTGAGTCCTAAGGGCCATCAACGGCCACGATAAAACCCTTCCCTTAGGAAGTCCTTTCATGTACCCAACAGGGTTGTGAGAACCAACCACCATGTTAGAAGCTTCTCATCCTCAATCCCCGGGGATTGATTGGCATGCAATATCAAACTCAGGAAAATAATTTTTTTATAAACATTCAAAGTAAATGTACTTATCAAACCTTCGCAAACACAAAATTCTATTAACTATCTTTTTTAGCATTTATTTTCTCATATCTTTCAAAGTGTGTCTATGAAATTTAATTCCATTCTGTTTTTCCGTTTCCTGTACAGATAGATGTTCCTAACACAAGTTATTTTCAGATCACCCTGCACATCATTAATGTTCCAAAGCTATACAGATTATTTTTAGATTTTTAGGAATAAATAAATCATTTAAACTCTTTCTCAATTGATAATGCGTGGCATAAAGTTACTTGCATTATCGGAAAAAATATTATATTTTATAGCTGAGCATTTGATTTACCAATTTGAGTATGTAGTGTAAACATGACTGAATAACGAAAGGCTCTTACAAACTGTTGTCTTTTTTTAAATAAAAGGAGAAAATAGCGTTTATTAGCAAGATTTAAAAATTTTAGCTTAATTATGCAAAATCTAACTTTTATTTTACTAACTTGATCAACAGCTTGTGAAGAATGTTAAAAGCCATTACTTTAAGGGAAATGTTTTTTTTTAGCATTTACACCATAAATGCAAAATCCTTATTAAGTTGCTAAAAAGAATTCCATTGTTCGAGGAAAAAAAAATAAGTGTTTCGCTTTACTAACAAAACATGTTAAACTCACACTAATCTCTGTCTTTACTTCACTGTTCGTAAAAGACTTTTATTTTCAAAGCCGTTAATAAAACTGCAATTTTAAATTAATTTTTCACCTTATCAAGATTTTTCTAAAAGAACTAAAAGCAACACTGATAAGATTTTCAAACTAATTAACTCAACAGAATGGAGTAGTACTCCTGAGATAAAAATAATCAGAAGAAAAGTTTTTTAAATTAATTAAATACAGCATTGCAGAAAAGACAGCTCTTTTAATAAGATTTTATGCTTTGTTTTGCAACACAATAATGAAACAGTTTTAAAGGGAAATGAGACTAAACTATTTAATTCCCACCTATGCTGTTTTTCTAATAAAATTGCCATTGACAAACTTGCAACGTAATTGCTGTTTAGTTAAAGAATTGCTAATTTTAGCCAGAATCTTCAAAACTCCATTTAAAATTGAATGCAAGCTTTACACCCATTAAAAAATAATCCGACTGTAAATACTTACTTTCTTTAAAATTTTATATAATGCATTATTCTTATCATTAAATTTACTTTCTTTTCTATTTATTCTATTTCGTCCACTATTAAGCAAATATTGAAAAATAGCTAGTTATTTTTCTATGTATATACTTTATTGAACAGGATTTGCAATATTTAAAAGAAGTCATACTGCGAATTAAAACCTAAGAAAAATCAACCACATATTATATGAATATCAAATATTAAATATCTATTGTGTTTATTTTATATGATATATTGAAATTGATAACAAACAAATTGTTTTACAAATTATATTTATTCAGTTAAACAAGATTTTGTGTAAAGAAGTTGCAAAGAATATCAATTTTCTGCAATTCGAATATAAATTATATATGTCCCAATAAAATTATGATGGCCATTTTTAAAGCCTTAATGACTTATAATAAAGGACAAGAGCAGAGTTTACATTAGATATACTATCCTTAAAAAAGTTCAAAGGAATTCCAGGCTTTGGGAGAATTTCAAAGGAACACTTACGTCCAATTCATATCTGCAGTGGAAACAATCTTGGAAAAGATGATCGGAAAAGTGATCCACCGATATGACAAAGCCTGGAGATTCCCCGCAAGACAAGTATGTACATAAGTATCCCTGGTTTTATGTATTTCGTAATAAATACAATCTGTTGTCCACTTTTCCGTTTTCCTTTTTGTATTTCATCGATGTTTGAAAAAAAAATAGCTTAGATATGTTACAAATAATTTAGTTGAAAAAGTGTTGCTCACCGAATGAATTTTTATAAGCGGTTCTTTTCTGCCTGAATTAACATTGACATGAATTTTCTTCAACTAGTGAGCTTACATCTAGCCTTCTAAACCGCTATTGGACTGTAAATGATCTAAATACAATGTCTTATCTGATGAATCTAGTTTCCAGTTATATCGTGTGTCTAGACGTGTATTGGCAAGGAGACAACTTCATGAATCTATGGACTTTAATTATAAACAGGGGGAGATGAAATTTTATTTAGCATTTCTGATGTTATAGGATGGATATAGTTAGCATTATATTGAACCCCTGATACATCAAGAGATGAATTTAACATGTGACAGGTATTTTAAAAAACTGTGCATATACCTGCACCCATTTAAGCGAGTTGTGCATTCCAAAGGATGTTGAGAATTCCCTCAAGACAATGTTGGAAGGCACGGGTCAAGAACTGCTACTGAGTGGTTTCAGGAACACTCTTTTGATTTAAGACACTTCCATTGGTAACCTAAAATCCCAGACATGAAGATTAGTAAATGTGTCTGCAATGCCTTATAATGTACTGTTCAAAAGAGATTTCCACCATACAGTTATCTTACAGATTTTTGAATTGAATGTGGCATTTATGCTGAGAATTGTCTCCAGTATACCTTCGAACGTTAGACAAGTTCATGCTATGCCCTTTTTCAGGACTTATGCGTACTTTTATAGGCTAGACCTGATATTATGTAGATGCATCAATTTTTTTTTGGTTCTTGATTGTATATATTGTGCATATAAGTAATATTCTCCAAAAATGCCTTATTGATTTACTCTCATTCAGACGTTTATAGTTTGGCTTTAATTTTGTAGAAGTTTTTGATAAATTAGGTGCTTATAAATTTAGATATTTACAGGCAGGAAATCCATGTTGTGGAAATTTATACATAGTTGAAAGTTTGATTATAGGATTCAACTGGCAAGATTTTATCCTATGTATTCTTTTGCCGGTATTTATTCATAAATGTAATCCTACATCGTAATCTTTTTCTGCCGTCCTACCGGCCATAAAAAAAAAAAACACGTCAAAACAAATTTTAAACATGAAAACTCTTAGTACCATTTCACCTTTTTAAATTTAATTACAATTTCAGGGACAATTGCATTTAATGCAAATGAACATTGTATTTGCTTTTGTATTGAATATAAATGTGCGAGAGCAATATTTCATTCCGAAATCATAAAAATTAAAAAAAATATTAAATAATATAGTCTGTTTACAAGACTTGAGCAGTGAAATGATAATTTTAAATTTCATCTAAATGCTCTGTAATGTAAAATTATACAAAATAAAAGTCAAGATAATAATTTTATTAGCCTTCAGAATTATTTTTTCCTTGTTATTAGAAATGGGGGATAAATCACAAATTTTACTTGAACTGTTTTTGAAACCCACTTTGACATTCAGTTTTTATAATTTAAATTTTAAAAGTGCGAGAAATAATAAATCTTATTACCAAAAGCGTAAGTTTTTCTACATGCCAAATATTTTATACGGGATGTTATATAATCAAACATTAGAGCAATAATAAAACTCCTTGAAACTTTTCGGTTGTCTGATATATCCTTTTCCCATGCTTCTTATTTCTTTACTACAAGATGAGATAATGGTGACTTTTTACAAATGTACTCCTTTTGAAATGTGTTTCTTGATTCCAATACGAGTCCGAAACACATTAGAAAAGGCGAGATAAAAGCATAACACAAAAGGTTATTTGAAGAAAATTTCCATTCCAGGGAGAGGGGGGGGGTAACTACATATGGAGAGAAAGGAAATGCAAACACCGACAAAAAAGAGAGAGGAAAGTGTGTATTAATGGATGTTTCTGGTAGGTGCCCTGTGGGACACGTGCTCTTAGTTAAAATAAGGACTCATATTCAAGAAAAATAAAATATCAGCACCGTGGAATGCCATCCGTTTCTCCTACTCCGATTAAACGTGCTGGATTAGGCTTGTTAATTCTTTCCCTATTTATCTTCATTTTCCGAATCTTCTATATGTTGAGATTATTTACCACTCTTGGATTGATACTGAAGTGTTATTTGCTGAAACACTTTTATTTCCTGCCTAATAAGGATCAAATGTGTATAAAGCTAGGGAAATTACTATGGATTTGTTCCAGGCGTTTAAGAATAATGAGAATTGTTTCTACTCTTTATAATTTTTTTCTTGAAAGTGGATTATAAGTAAATTCATTTTATCAGAAAGGCGTATTTCATTATATTTTGTTCTTGTTATATTTGTATGAAAGATGTATACCATTGGAGAAAAGAGGCAAAATATTTATGGAAGTTTAATTAAGCCTTTCTAGATTTCTGTTTGTTAGAATAATCTTCAAACATGGTACGTTTTAAAAATGAGAATTTTGATGGATAGTTTATACCTTTGGAAGTGATTGATCAACTTATTGCAGTCCTGGGATTCAATCAGTCTATGCATGTTACTGCGATTTTTCCGATAACAATAAATGTAGCTCTAATACAAATATATATACTATATCTATTTTTAGATAATCATGATTGTTAGAGATCTAAAGACATAAACTCATATATATATTATTATTAT
>JAPMOR010079435.1:0-11255 GCA_026543865.1 Argiope aurantia | reverse complement strand
TCATTGTGTTTTCGAGTTATTGGGTTTATATGCATTAGATAACACAGATTTACGGATGATGAGCTTTTTGACAGATTTAATCAAAAATTTGATCAAAATCAACACTTAAGATGCTAAATATATGAAGCAAATTTTATTTGTACAGTTCTTCGCGCATTATAAATATCATTTGAACTTTTCTTAAATGGATATGCATAACATTCATGTGAACCGATTTTATTTAAAATTCGGCAAAAATATACAAGTTTAGTGCAAGCACTATATATCGAATTTCATTCATCTAGTCCAAATCGGTTTTGAGATATTACATTCACAGACAGAAGAAAAGAATAATATAAAAAAGTGCCTTTCCAGTGAAGGACCTGTGAAATATGGAGACTTCCGAAAATCTCAAGATATACAAAATGTTGAAAATGGCCACCCTAATTTGATTGGACTGACTTAGAATTTTTTGTCTGAAGATTTGTAAGGCTTGGGTGAAATTATTCAAATATATCTGTATTCTTTCCTAAACTTTATTCTAAGTGAATATTATAGGTATACTTAGAATGTTTTTTAGTTAAATTTCTGAAATTTTCTAAAGATTCTGTTTGGCCTTCAGGTTTCAGAAAAGCGCAACCGCTCTGACATTCTACAGAACACCATCGAGTAGCAAACATTAATTAATCCAATTCTATTAATAACAATTTCTGATTAATTGGTTTATAAACAACTTGTTAATATTTAATTCAAGTAGTGAGCATGGTCTTAAAACTATAACATCAGATGATCATCCTAAATATAATTAAAAATCCTTTAAATAGGAGAGTATAAACTGATAATAATTCAATCAAGAGTTTACATAAGCAAAGAATTATCGCTTTGATTTCTAAATACGTTGTCTCATACCCCAATTACTCGTTAAACTTATTTACGCTCAGTCCCTATGTTTTCAAGAGTATCTTCTGTCTTATGTTAATCAATGTTTAAGAGTGAATGTCTAGTTACATTAACACAAAATTCCAACACGCCTTGAAGACTTCACCTTATATTAATTTACTAATCTGAAATGATCCAGAACTAATTTCAATATCCATGCTCAACGCACGAAGTTTATCCGCACGTAGGCTGTAATTTAAAGTCTTAACCGAAACTTTAAGATAGCTTCACTTATGATTATAGGATTTTTTAATCAAAATAAAATGTTTCTGATAAATGAAGTATTTATTTCATACCATACCTTTATTTAATTAATTAATTACAGAAAATATATTTTACTTAAATTTATTATATTATATATGTTTTAAAATAATGAGCATGATATATGCATATCATTAATTATTACTTTTAATTTATACACTTTTAAGGTCTGTTCTTTCTTTAGTTTCCGTAAATAATTAAAAGCAAATACGCGTTCCTTGCTTTGCTCCGAAATGAAAAAAGACTTACCGCGTTCAAAATTTCATTCAAGTCTATAATTCTAATGATAAAATATTATTGCAAATTTCATTCATCCAGCAAGTTTAATTTTGAATTATCATGTTCGTAATCAGGCAACAATAGATAAACTTCCATTTGGCGATTTCATTTGGGGTTTATACAAAAACCGACTTTAGCCGGTTTTCGAATTTTTGTCAAAAGAATAAAATAGGGAAAATTATTTAATTTATATAAAATAATTAAAAACAAAATCAATATCAAAGTCAAAATATTAAAAAAATTAAGGACTACATATACATATTACTTACACAAAATAACGAAAAATCTAAATATTTCAAATAATATTTATATTATCTTCGCTAATTTTAATTTCTCCTAAGAAAATAGAATTTTAAAAAACGTAAAATATTCACTGAACGGTGGCAAAGTCTTGTTCTTATTTTGGACATAATATTGTCTGAAATTGAAAATACTCTTTCATTAGCTACTGAGCTTGGTTTTATAGTTTTCAGGGTATCAAATAGCAAATCTAAGGTTTTTGTTCTTTTATTCGTTGCCTCAAATAATGAAAATTCAGCTTTTAGTGCCTTTGGATTTATAAGTTTTTCTTCAGGGTCTTCAACTTCTTTTAAAAAAGCATTATTCTGATGTAGTATCTTCAGTTTGCTCTTGATCAGAATCGGATTCCACATAAGATTTTGAAAATATTCAAGACAATATCTTTCCAGATAACTTAATAATTTCGAATGAATTTCGGTTTATGAAGCTAATGAAAGTACACTAGATTTTTTCGATGAATTAGAAATGTTTTGTGGATTTTGCAAATACAACAAAAGAGTATCTAATTCTACTTATCTTCTTTTTTGAATTCGTTCTTCTAAAGCATATAAAAATTTCAAACTTATTTCAGTGCATAAATTTTTTAGTTCATTTAACAGAAATTCAAATACACCTTCACTTGTTAATAAACTGGCATCTCGCAACCCTAAGCCTTCAGCTGCTAGACAAATTCGTCCCAACGGATAGAATTCATTTTTTTTATTTATTTATTTTGAAGACGGAGAAAATTCAGGAGATCCGGAAAATCGGTTTTCTTAATTTAAAAACTGGTTTTTGAATGTAACAAATTTACTTTTAAAAACCGGTTTTTAAAAGTGTGTTTGAAAACCCACAAACTCTAATTTCATTCAACATTTGATAGAGACCTAGCAATTTGATTCAAAGATTACATACCAAATTTCATTTGCCTAACTCCTTTTGCTCCTGATTTATCGTGTTTTCAAATAGGCAGAGTACATGGATCAAATGGAAATTTAGACTTAGGTATTTCACACGAATTTACAATAATTATTAGTTTATTCCCAATTATTTAAAAATTGCAAAATAAAGTAAGCAGTGCAAACTTACATTATGAAACAGTGAAGTATTAACAGCATCTTCGAAATTACATCTTAGTGGTTAATGTAGCTACCTCTGCTAATTTATGAAATTAAAATCAAGCACGCAATTTTAAGTTAATTTGAAAGGCCATTGTAAAATCTTCTGAGACAGACAAATCAATAAATCGTCCAGAATTTTATAAGAAAACACACTGAAATCCTTAAAGGAATTCCTTTTCTCTTATCTTTTTAAAATTTTTATTTTGCAATACTATTTATTTTAACTTAAGATGTTTGAGACAGTCTCTACAATTCCAGTTAAGTTTAATTTCAAAATTTTTAAAAAAGTTAATTGCATTAAAAAAGGAAGCTTATTTTCGAGTTAAAAAAGTGATCAATTTAATCAATATAATCTTCTATAAAGTTCTTCGATTCGAAAATGCCTTGAAAGACATAAAAAAGCCATAAAGAAAAATCAGTTCCTGAAACTTAATGGAAATTTGAGATTCCAAATCAATGGTCAGTGTGAACAAAATACTTTAGTATCAATTTTATGACCAACCGTATAAAATAGGTTTCATTTCATTGCATAAAATCGTTTCGATAAAATGTTTTGTGTGTAAAACGCTTAGTATCAGAAGATGCAGAGGGTTCGAAAGAATAAAAAGTAGGATTAAAAATCAATAGAGTAAGCTGCATTCTGTATGTCGGAGCTTTACCAGGAAATTTTATAAACATGATTACATTTTTTGCGTAAAAATATAATAAAATAATGACACCATCAGTGACCAACTGTCCACTTATATTATATATAAAAATAGTTTATATACCAAAATAGTGTTTTTATACCAACATACTTCGAAGAACTACATCCTATAAAAAATTCCCAAGTTAAATTATATTTACAAAATAAACATAAAATTTTTTTGAATCATTAGCTAAGCTTGCAAGCTGACAAAAGTGATAAATTAATTGACTAGGGATTCTGTCAGTTCTATTTTGTATATTTCCCGTAAAGGAAATATATTTTATATATCTCTCAAAAGAATAATATGGGGCGAGTGGACTGGTTCTTGGGTTTATGAATCTATAAATGTTCATAATTTTTGATACTGTATATTATTTTAATTCAGTAATTGAGCAGAAATTTAAGGTTATGTAATCATATAGCATAAATCAGAAGTAGAAACCTATAAACGCAAAATGAAATTCAATTCAGTGTCCTTTGATCTTAAAAGACGAGAATCATATGCGTTTATTTAATAAGGAAAAGGAGGAAAACAATGGGAATAGTCTCTCCTAAGTTGTCTTGCTTATTCCATAATGGAGGTATAGCTTAAAGTTGAGATCCATGGACAAGGCCTTAAATATCAAGACTACTCAGTTTCGCACATGAGCGTTTTGTGCATCTTACTATAACGAATTAAACAATGTATGCATTTCATTTGGAACTTATTTTTTTCTACTAACTGAAATGCAAATGGGCACAGATTTTCTGGACAATTTATGATTAAAGATAGCATAACAAATTCCATTTATATAAGTCAATGCTTTCTTGAGTAATTGTGCCTGATTGCCTTGATTCATTCGGATTAATTAATTAAAATAATTAAAAAAGGAGACAAAAACAAATCATGTTGAAACGAAGATTGCATAATTGACTGCTTAGCAGTGTATAACGAAGTCATGTTGGAATATTTCAGAAAGAATTAACCAGAATTTGAAATCAAATATTTTCATACTGGTCTCCATTCATGCTTATGCTGCTGGATTATTAATTTTAATATCATAAAATACAAATCCACCTCATAGTGTTTAAATAGTGTTAATCACTACTCATAGTGTTAATCACTACTTTTATTGAATAAATGAGGTCACCTTTGTTCACTTTGCAAGAGTTTCCTACGAAAGCTGCCCCGATTTATTGAAAAGATTACTGCAGTTATTGTTGTTTTGATAAGAACATACTACTATTTTTATTCAAAAATAGTATAAAATAGGATTCGTAAACAAATATATTCAGTGTGTTCCATATTTGCTGTTGGGCTGTTCCTTTTTGATGTTCCCGAATAAAAATCTCACAAATAGTAGTACTTGAAGTCATCACTATGTTTGATGAATAACTTTAAGCAACCTTTCTATCACCTTGTCCTAGTTTTCTAAAGAGAGGTGGCAGACTTTTTGTTTCATTTATAAAATAATTGTTGCTTATTTTACAACATTTATAAATCATGTGTCTGTCTTTTACGAGTTCAAATTTTGGAAAGTATTTTTTGTATATATCTCTGCTTTTTGAACAACCACCTTGTATATGGTAAAAGAGAATATAAGAAACATAAATATTTTTACAATTTTATAAAGATTCAAAAAGTGATTCAGTTTTCATTTTGTAGTTCTTTACAGTACATGTTAGAAATATTGCTACGAAATATTGTTAATGTAGCTTAACTCGATTTTTTTTCACCATTTAGAAATTTTTTAATGAAAATAAATAACGTTTCAGTTTTCTATGAATATTGAAGAATACCTTTTTGGATCGAGATTTGCTTTCTAATATTATTTTGGATAATAATGGGTGAGTTGCATTATTTTTTCTTCGCATAATTCTTTTAATTAACTATAAAGCTTATTCGATTTTTTATCTATCAAAGTTTAGTAGGCTTTTATACACTGAAATATACAATAAATTTCTTTTAGAAAGGCTTATAATTAATATTTTATACCGAGATTTTCTTAGGAAATTAATGCGATTTATTATATACATTATCATTGACCAAGATCGCAATGCAAGTGATACTTGCATTTGCTACATGAGTGAGTGAATAAATGTTGAAAGCAGGAGTCGGTTTTTATTTGCTCAATGGGAATTCATTTTATTTAAAGGAATGAGAAATCAAATTTTGTACAAATATTATATGGTTGAAAATCGTTGAAATTATTATTTTAAATCTGTTTCTTTGTATTAGATAAAATAACTTTTCTTCGAGCAAAATTAGTAGTCTTTTCAGTTTCGATATATTTCATTTTATTGAAAGCACAGTTTCTCTGAAAATGGAGAGTAGATCATGATTTGTTTTATAAATATATCCACATAAAAGAGAAATAGTTTTCATTCTTAAGAAAAAGATCCATTTGAGTAAGAGCAAAGCTTATGTGAATTATTTGTTTGCGTTGTAATATTACCTCAATGGTTTGAAGAGTAAATGAAACGATAATATACTCAATTGAGTTTTTAATAGAGATATTATTGAAATCGTTGGGTATTCCTATTTCTATGAGGCTGCCTGATTCGATTTTTAAAAATTTTTAAATCTGTTTTTATGGTTCAAACGTGTACACACTAAAGTATTCAGCTGTTATAGTTTGCCATTTGACTTTACATTCTTCGTTCCTATTTTAATATTTGATTCATGAGTTAATAATTATATTGATTGATTTCGACTCACTCCATTGTTAATTAATAGCTTTATAGAGTTGCAAATATTCGAATATGTGACTACTACTTGTGGCGATATTCTGAAATTTTTACTTGAATTATGTACTCGTTTAGTTTCAGTGTCTCTGTATTTTTCTTTTATCTGAGAGTGAAATTTTATATTTTGGAAATTTCGCAAACTAAGCGAATGAATTATCTATTTCAGGTTCACTGAAAATACATCGCTCCTTTATTTTAGGACTAAATAAAGACGTTATATATTTTCTACACGATAGAGCTAGTAAAAGTGAAGAGCTCTAGCATTTGGTATGTCATAATCAAATTCATTTGCATGCGCCATCCCGCTCTCAAATACTATAGCAATGCATATTTTTAATTGATATAATATTTTAAGAGGAGTCGGTTTGATTTCTGTTAAAACAAATTGAAATTAATTATCTCTACAATATTCAGTGATGAGTTTTATGCAGAGAGAATAGATCAATAAGTGAGGAATAGGTCAGAAAAGGTCATTTCAATAAAATTTCTAATTATTAATCCATTATGTTCAAATATTTAACTACATGCTAATTGTAATAGAATAACAAGATCTGATTAGAAAAATACTTTACAGTTAAATTGTTATTTAACTGTGTGCTTAAAATAGCTATATACTATTTTATAATTAAGAAACTTAAAAAGATAAGAATTATTTAAAGGTGATATATTGAATGTTTTTGCGACTTTATGTATAAATTAAAATCGGTTTATGTTAAAGTTTGTATACTCGTACATCCAAACCTGATTATTTTTCAAAAGAAGCTCTCAAGAATTTGATTAGCAATCACAATACGTTTGCGCGAACTGTCTTATAATTATAATCTAGGATAAGTTAAAAATTCAGTGGCATAAGAATTTGGATACTAATCTCGTTAGGGATAAGAAAAGATAATTTAATGAATCAGAAAAATGTCTTTCAAAACATTTAAAAAATAGTTAAAATTCAATCATCTGATTAATCTAACATTTGACAATTCTGCTGAAGTGTGTTCACATGCATGTATTTAATTTTCCAACAATGCATAAAAGGGACAAAAACGAAATTTCACAATAAGATTTTCGAGCTCTTGATTTAACCTAATGGTTTACTTGTCAAATAAAATTTCGAATAAATTTGCTTCCAAATAGCCCAACTTGTACATTTAATGGAGTCAATTTGTTTCGCATCATTAAAATAATGCTTGAAGATTATAAATTTGAAATCCATTGTACATCTAGCACTTTATATTCTTTATATCTTAAATAGTACTTTTACTGCATCGAATTGGCTGTTCTAATTTAATTGAAATGCCTATTTTGTTTTAAGTTTTCTGTTTTTAGAATTTTTTCATTTAGTTTTCTATTTACATTGTAAAATTTATTGTTTTCATTACTAGAAATTTTAAAATTTCATTACTTTTTAATTTTAAGTTTAATTGGTTTTAATCTACAATTTCCTTACATATATCTATGCACATAATGTTTTTGGAAAACTAAAATTTCTTTACGTCTTAACTCTATTTTAAACTAGCCGCCTTTGGCGACAAGCCTGTTCGCCAGTATTACCGCTCGCTACAATTTTCAATTAAATACTTTAAGTAACTGGTCTCTTAATAGATTCTCAAACGAAACATTTTCAATCCTCAAATTTTGATAGTCATACCAAACTTATACTGTTGTTTAGATCGTTTCGTTCAATTTACTATATATATTTTCCTAATTTGTTGTCATTTCTGGTAAAACTTCAACTCTAATTTAAGGTGGAAATGATGAAATTGCAATTAATATAAAGATATTTTTTTAATAAAACCAAGCGTTTTAATTTATTTATCATCTTTATTGTTATTTCTTTATTATTATTATTATTGAATATGAGTATTGCAAACAGAATCACTCGGTATATAAGTCTTATGTGAGCTACAAAATATTTTTTCCTAATTTATGTAATATCTCAAAGAATAATTCAACAAAAATTTCTCAGATTCAGCATAAAATTCGGTTTTCAATTTTGCTTTCAAAAGGATTGAAATGAAATCAATAATAATATTTTGTTCCGGCCTATAAATATATTTCAAAAGTTATGAAATCTAAATTTAATGCAGTAAGGTATCATATTCTGAGAAATATTCTGGACACACCAAATTTTAAATAAATGAATGAATGTTTTTATTTTTCACGATCAACTAAGACTTATTTATGAAGTTTTGAATGTTAAAAATTTAGAAAAACTCAACATTTTCATAATGTTAGGCCAATTAATCTTGAGAAACCTGTGCGCTGATTGCCGCATTTTCTTTGAAACGATCGATGGAGAATCTAAAATTATCCTTTTTTTTATATTGAATAGTGATATTCAAAATTCCATAAATCAGTCAGTTTACGTGATTGATTTAGTTGATTGGAAATTAACTCTTTTTATTTAAAAGATTAGTGTTTCAAGAACGTTTTGTTAATCGTGATTTCTACAGCAGAAGCTTTATGTAAAATCAAAAAATTCGTTATTTATTAGAAAAATATAATCATTTTCCATTTAGACCATTTTAGCAGATCTGTGTCTTACTAAAGGTTTACAAATTAGCTGTGTGGCCCTGATCTGAATGGATATCCTGTTCATATTAAACAAAACTTGCCTTAAAATAAAACTGATTTATTGGATTAATAATATAGAGAGTGTAAAAGATCATAAAATAATTTTTCTTGAATTTATTTTTTAGAAAAAATAATGTTTCATATTTGTTTCATTTCCTACAAACACGTGCCGAAAATTATATTTTTGCAGATTTCATTTCATAAAGATTTAATTTATTTTTAATTGGAACTTTAAACAATGTGATGGCAACACTTTGAAAAAAGCTAATTTTTTCCCTTGAATGCGAAACGTGCTCGTGCAGCTTAAATTTTATTTTTATTTTGTACGAAAAAATTTGTTGAAAAATAAAGCTAAAATATTTATTTAAAAATTCATTAAAAGTTGAAATTTAATTTTAATGTTAAAACATTGGTATCATTTAAAAATAAATTTTTCATCTTTAACTTCATGTAAAAAACTTTTTTGTGCGGTAATATTTTCGGAAGTTATAGCAGAAATACGCCAAAACTTCGCTTAATTTTTAAATAAATAAAATTCTAATTAAAAATTCGAAAAAATAACCCCCAGGCGCACATTCCCGGTCTCCTAGGTATACACGTGCCAAATTTGGTAGCTGTAGGTTAAAGGCTTGGCCTGTAGAGTGCCAACACACACACATACACACACATTGAGCTTTATTATAAGTATAGATTATGATTTAATGCATTTTTTTAAAATCTTGTCTAAGTGTATTAATTGTATTCTCTGCATGACAATTTTACTACTCCTTGATTTATAGAAAGTATTTAAGTTAAAAAATTTTTTTCAATAATTCCTTTATAATTCATATCCAAAGGTCATTTAACATTAAGGTCATTTTTTAAAGGTCAATGGTAACATTTCATTAAATTACCACATTCCCTTGTTTTTAAATAATTCCAAACTTGTCTTGAGATAATAACCTATGCAAAATTTCCACATTATTGACAAAGATGAATTCACTTTCAAGAATGAATAAAGAAATTTAATTGTCCTAAATAATTAATAAATTAAAGAAAAAAATTAAATTTCATTGGAATCCAACAGGCTATAGAAGCGAGCAAGCAAATGTCGCAAGATGGTGTATTAAAATTTCAATTTTGGAGGATGCTTTATTTGCATTTATGTATTTTAAAAATTAGTACATTATAAACTTACAGGAAATAAATCCAAAATAAATTTGGATTGGTTATAATACATCAAACATCTTTGTATAATTACAGTGTGTTTATATTACTGTCGTAAAAGGTAACAAATTGCAGCCAAAAGCCGAATTCTTTACTTCAAGAAAGCGAACAAATTGCACCATACTGCATTGGCGGTTCCTACCCATTTGGTTTCTAGTATTCCTTATTTTTCTTCCTACTTTCTAATTTCTCCAAGTTCCTTAAAAGTCTAAGATTAATTGAAACGCTTTAACCCTATAGATAACATGAAATCTTCCAATTTCATATTCTCCTTTTTAATAGTATCCATTCCTCATCCTAGCAATCAAAATTAATACTGAAATATTGTCGCCTTAAAATGTTGAATTAAGATCCATTTTAGTAATCAGTTACTTTAATGGAACTCAATTTTGAATTTATATCATAGGGCTATGTTTTTTTTTAAAAAAAATAGCTTAAAATAATGACAGATGTGATATCTTGTTTCTAACAGCATCAAGTTTATTGCGAGTTTTCATAATTAATCTTCAATTGAATATGACAAATATTTCAATGCAAACAGAGTTGAATGTAAATTATCCGATTAAAAGGCTATGGCACGAATAGGATGTGAGATTTTCCACAAATTCTGTGTCGGAGAAACGTATAAAATATTGTTTTGATTAAAACAGAATGCTTGAAAAGCTTCTTTTATTGCATCCGGTTGTATTTCAGGCATGTGCAATTTTCATATTTTACAAAAACATGCTAACATTTTTCTTTTGCTCCTTTGGTTTAATCCCTTAAGTCTTAGTTCCTCCGCTAATACCAACAATTTCTCATAACTTTTACAGTTCTATCGTATTCTCTCCATAATGCATATATTACAAATTGAAGCCTCTTTTCTAAATAAGTCGAGGCCCATTCTTGTGTTGTGATTGACAAATATAGAATGAAAATCTAATCGAATAAAAATGGGCATATGTAAGCATAATTCCAAAAGTAATAGAAGTGAAGAAAAATTTTTATTGACTATCTGACAATTATTTTAATTTTTTAGATGGAACTATTGATATTTGGAATCTGAGGATAAAGCCAGGAAGATGAGTTCTTAGTACTGCATTCTTTTACTGAAAAGCTGACTGTTGGAGAGAAAGTAGAAGGTACGTTGCGGTTAATGGATATTTCAGATAACTCCCTAAACTGTTTATCGCAGAATATTTTTACAATCTTCTGTGAATATTGTAAAA
>JAPMOR010079425.1:0-10082 GCA_026543865.1 Argiope aurantia | reverse complement strand
AGACGATTATAATTAATATTATTAATCCTTTTAAATTCAGACGATTACAATTAATATTATTAATTCTTTTAAATTCGTTGCAGTCATCGCATGCAACTTGCTTTACAGAAGGAACATTTCTAAACACTGAGCAATATGGGTATTTTGGACCTGTGGTTTATTCCAGTAACACACTTTGACAACATCAATCAAGGGCACGTGTAAAGTTCTGTCCTGTTTTTGATTCCTTTTAGTTTGACATTTTCTCTCATTATTTAGAAATCTTTTTTTTTTTATCGAAACTCCACATCTATGTTTTCATCATTAATCTTATCTTGCCATCTGTTTTATGATTGATATATGATATTGATTTATTAATCAAGGCCTGAATCAAAATGTTCTTTTACACGTGTCTTGCATTCAAAATGACGATTTTTATTTTCTCATATACATAGTATAAAGAACAGTAATCGTCAAAATATTAGAACCCGAGATTTTTTCGTATCTCCACGTTTTAGACCTCCCTAAGTTTGAAAAACACATTTTTAAAAAATGTCCTTCTTTCTGTGACAAAGATAACTCAAAAATGCTTTGAGATAAACGGATGAAATTTGGTTTATGATCTTTATAACGAATTTGTATGTTTCTATTAAATTATGAGCAACATCCGTTCTAAATAAGTCTGTTTGTCCGGCTCTTCGGATATAATACAATTATTATAGAACGAAGAGATCTAGATAGATAAAATTAATGTTTATTAGAAACATTTCCAAAAATAGCTGTAAATAGATCTAACAAAACAAAAACCTCAAATATTTTTAAAGACAAAATTAGTCTGATTATAAAATTTAGAGGGCAGAATTCGAATATCTAATTAGTTATATTTTCTTTTTAATGAAATAATTGACTACGAAAAATGGGGCAATTACATTAAAAATATTGAATGATAAGATGCATTAAAGTAAAAAAGTATATATAAAACCCTCAGTTTAAAAAAATCGCACATTTATAAAATTAATTCCTTTGTAACAAAAATCTAGATATCAAAATAAAATTCGCTAAAATATTAAGTTCTGAAAAATAAAATAAAAAAAACCCGCAATTAAATGAAACAGCACTGATAACAGAAAAGAAAATTTCAAAGCCTTTTTTTAAAAATTAAAATGTTTTATGAATATGATAAAATCTCAGTTTATTGACATTTTGTTATCCACTTTTCAAGCTTTCACTTTTTCTTTTTTATCCAGGTTTTCGACAAAATAATTCCTTTGCTCAATAAATTGAATTTTTTAAAATAAAAAACTTAATTAAAGATTATTATTATAATTTATGATTATCGTTATTATAATGAATAATATATTATCATTATTATAATGCACATTTACTCAAATGGACAACAGCCTCTAAAAAAAAGAATTTATAAGAACTATGAGAACAATAATAGAGCAAAGTGGCTAACATTAATAACAAGCCAAACGATATCACCGTGGTTGCCAATTAGCGAAACGATAAGTAAGCTCTCAAGTTTTACATCTTGAGTCAATCAAGCCCTTTCGCCACTACCGAGTGACCTTCACTTTCCCCCATCTAAAGAACTTCTTCGGAGCTCCCGTAACCTGGTTCCATCTGAAAAGGCATCTGTTGTGCAACAGGTAGGATGTTCCCACTCAGATGGGGGTCAACTATGGTCAGGACAGTCGGAAGGCGTGGTGGCCGCTGCCCCACGGCCCTCGCTGACCGTGTATAAAGGAATCAATCCCACCTGTTACAGTTTATTAACATTCAAGAAATCCAAGTGACAGAGGACTAATGCTTTTATCGTCAGAAACAAAAATGAAAGTTTTGGTAAGTAAAGTTTCATTTCTTGTATTTTTACATTTCTTATATACATACAATAAGTTCTATTTCTAATCTATACTATTTCTTATTAATAATTTTCACATCTTAATGATTTTTTTCTCCATATTTTGGTTTATTCGAACGTTTTTAATTCAATTTTTGTCCCTTTTTAATAGCATAATGTAAAAATACCTTTAATTCGAAAATATATTGCTTGATTGGAAACCAAAGTTCATTATTTTTTACTTTTGAATTATTTTCATTACTCCCAAACCATGTGAAAGTTTCGAGGTCTTTAATAAATTAATTGAGCGACATTTTAAAGTTTTTAATACACTTTTACATATACAATGCCTTCAATTAAAAAATCTTTCATTTATGAAGAAAAAAAATTGGAACATATTACCAGCACATTGTAATTTTTTTTTTCTATTTTGAAGATTGATTATAAAATTTTCGTATTCAAAATATTTCAAATTGTTTACCTAATTTTTTATTCATCGAAAACAATACTTGATAATTAAAAAAAAAGTTTCATAATTTGCATGATAATTCTTTTTACTTTGATACTATATATTTATTGGAAAAAAGAGAAAAACAATACTACTACTACTATTATTAACATACATACTATAATTAACATACAAATGTTACATACGAAATGCAATATCTATTTTAAAGATTATTGTTGTATTCAAAGTATATTAGTATCAAAATTGTCTTATATATTTATTAAAATTTTAATTCTGAAACACATTTTTAATTAATGTTATTAGGATTTTAATTGACTCTCATACAAATGTTTTTTATCACTTAATAATTATATATTATTCAATAAAGCTCTAAATGTTAAAAATAAATTTATACTACTATTTTTAAGATCATTATTTTAAAGCCCTTTTTAAAATTTGAAATCTTTTATTAAGGTCCCACCAACCAACTTAATAAGAACTTCGCATACCAAATTTCATTTATTCAAATCATTGAAATTTTGAGTCAATGCGGGTTTTTTTTGTGTGTGTGTGTGAGAGAAAATACATACCATTAGACGGTCTTTCCCTAGACGGATTTGGTTCCCAAATTGATACGGTTCTAGATTAAAGTTATTACACCTGTGCACTGATTTTTATTTATCTCGTTACGTTTTGAAGAAACAGTGTTCATCTGTACTCGGGCTGCCAGGCTTCATTTGTCTGGATTTCTTTCAAGATTTGATAAAAAAAATATTATAAAAAATTTGAAAAAAAAGCATTTATTAAAGCATTAGCAGCTATAACCTTTGAACAGTTTAATTGTTTCAGTCCTGAGTTTGCTATAAATATTAAATTTGAGTGCCATGAGCATAATCTAAAAGTTATTTATCCAACTTTTTGCACTGCAGAATCATCCCATTTATTGGATATTAAACATTGATGTTGACCAATTTCATTCCAGATTTCCTTCTAATTCAAAATTCTAGTTATAAAATTTGTAAGTTTAAATTCAGAGTTTTTCTTTTAGTCCGTAGTGTGTTTGAATTTATTTCTTGCTATTTTATTATTTGTCGTATTCATAAATAATAAAATAGCAGAACAGAGATTTTCAGGCTGATGGATAATATGGAAATTTGGCAGAATTCCACAACTATGGAAAAAAGGCCACATACCCCAAGTTTCTTCCTTTTAGAACATTACATTCTTGAGAAAAGGGAATCACAGATAAAGCGATTTATTTTCAAATATGTACTTTTTGGATTCAGCGATATCTAAAGATGTTGCTGTTTGTTTATATTTCTCATTTGAAAAAAAAAAAAAATCTTTTAAAAATCCTTCATTTACATGATTAATATGGATATATGTATTTTATAATCAATAACAGTTTTATTGCATAAGACAAAACACTGTCTTGCAATTGTTTGTATTTAAAAAAAAATCTTTAAGCCTAGAATTTGCTTTATTCGATATGTTCGCCAGTTAGATCATAAAATCTTGAGCAATTAAATGTTAGAGGCAGCTAATATAATTTTCCGCATTTCTCTTTCAGATTCTTCTGTCTCTGGCCACTCTGGCCTGCGCCTCCATCTACGAGCACGCAGTGGTCGTCGATCACGACCTCCATCATTATGAAGAGATCCCCACCAAGAGCTACCACAGCCTCCCTGTGCAGAGCTTGTCCTACCACCCCGCCCTGCTGGGACACCACTATCCAGTCAAGAAGGTGGTGGTTCATTACCCCAGCGGAATCTACCACGGACCTCACGGAGTCGGAATCTACAACCCTCAGTTGCACGATAAGCTCGAACAAGATTATTACAGGGGTTGAATGAGGTATGTTGGACAATACAATTAAACCCATATTGTATTCAAGAATTAGAACATTAACCATCTCGTTCGTAACAAACTCAGATATCCCTGAATATTGGAACGTCAAGGTTTTTCTTTTAAAGATAAGAAGAAATCTATCAAAAACTGCAATTATAAACAAAAGAGAACCCGTTTAAACCCCCCGGTTAAGCTCCCCAGCTCTTAAGTAAATGTATGCTCAGACATTTCTAAGTGCTCACAGGAAACCTCCTTGTGCCTCAAATCCACCCGGTCTTAAATCCATAAAGTACGTGTTACGGTATTCAATCAATCACGCTGAACGAATGGGGGGGGGGGGGTTTTGCAGTGATATCCAGGTGTCTCGGGTGCCCACCATAGTTTCGTTGAGTGATTGTTTTAGGCCTTTTAGAATTGATAGCGTTAATACATTGCAAGATAAAATCGCATGGTGGACTTCAATATTGTGGATACCGCTGCGTTTCAACTAGTCCTTTTAATCGCAGATTTTTAAAAATTATATGAGCATGAACTATTGTAGTTTTATGTATTCAGAAAAATAATATCTCTTTTCAACTCTTTTTAATCAAAATATATCCTAGATTATTTTTTTAAATCTTACACAATCGATTCACGTTGCGTCAAATCCACGATATATTATGCGCGCTATATAACTTTTCAGTGCTGGACACAGTAATAATAAAATCGACCTCGATTAATATAAATCACATGACTGCATTAATTAAAATAACTATAAATGTTTAAGCTTTTAAATACCATTTTTAAATCAAAGGGAAGAGTTCCCTGAAATTTGCAAATTCTCTAGTCTCCTTTATTCCGTTATCGGACATTAAAAAAAAAATGCAGTTTTTTACTTTCATTATTTTCTACGTTTTAGACTTTAATATATTTCATAATTAATCTATATAATTCCTATGGAATTCTCTAAGCATTTTTTTTTTTTTTTTTTTTTTTTTACTTTTACCAATACATGACGTTTATCCGATAGAATCAAAACTGAATTACATTTATTTATTGATTGATACTTAAGTTCTGTAAACATTAAATTTTGCAATCAAAATTTGTAAATAGTGCATTTGATTAACAATGACCCTACAAAATTTCAGAATACCTGCACATAAGAAAATTGGTGAAAAATCATATTACAGTTGTCCAATTTTAAAATATAAAACAAGTCGAGTTAAAAAAATATTTAAAAAACGGCATTTACTATTTAAAAAAAAAGTTTCAAGAAACACAAGATAAGTAAGAAATATGATAAAAAAATTTCTAAATTATTATAAATTAAGTTCTGAAACTACTAAAATAATATAAATTATAAATTTATATATGAAACTAATTGAAAAACATATTTCATACTGAGGCGCCATCTATTAGTCAATTTACAAATTATTCATTTTTCTATTGCAAAAAAAAAAAAAAAAAAAAAATCATAATTACGAATTATGAAATATTAAAATGTTTTGAATATAAAAAATAAAATGCTCTTAAGCTTCCTTTTATAATGTGGAAGGAAAGTAGTAATTATCTTTTAACGGAAATCAAGTAATATTTTAAAGAGAAGTGAATATCTCTAGAAAAATGGTTGTTGATATTTCTGGACATTCATTAAAAGTTAAAATATGCTTACATGCAGTCAAAATTCAATTCGCATAGAATATTTTTATTAGAAGCTTAAACTTGTTTTGACATCAATATTTTGGATGAAAAATTAAAGAAATTAAGAAAAATTTATGGAGAGATAAAAGCAAAAATATTTTTTCTCAGAATTTGAATATTAAAGCAGAAGTTTTATTATTCTAGTAGATAATTGACACTAACTTTCTTCAAAATGAAATTAAATGAGAGTATTTAAAATATGTACAGTCCAACTGTAAAGATGTCTGATGTAATAATGTCATTTATGCGCAGTATTGCATCAACAGAATTATTCCCATTGAAGGTATGGGTGTTTTACTGATATTAAATTTTCTGATTCTCTTAAAATTCTGATTCTCTATCAAACAGCTAAAAAAACACTGAGTGGCATCACTTTCGATAATTTTTTATTTGAGAGAAATAGTTAAGAATAAAAAATAAAAATAAAAAAGTTAAAAAATTTAATATAATAAAAAAAAATATTTTTTAATAAAAAAATTTAGAAAATCACAACAAAAAATGCAGAAACGTAATAAAATAAATAATATGGGATGCATAGATTGCAATGAATATCGTAAACAAAAAATCCAAAACTTTATTTATATCAAATTTAGAACGCATTATAAAGGTGATTAAAATTCCAATTCGCATTGGATATTTCTAACTCCGCATCACACTTTTCCAATTTTTGTTTTCAGTTCCAGATTTTTGATTTAAAAAATTCGTCTTATTTATTGTCAGAATGAATCAATTAGTTTTTTTTCTTTCATTTAGTAATTCCAATAATTATTTCTGAAAAAATAATCTGTGAAATTTATTAATTTTATCGATATAATGTTTATAATTTCTTACCCTGGCAATATAATTTATTTATTATAAGTAAATTCTTCAGTATTTGATGGGTTTTGTTCGTTTTCGTTATGTCAGAACAATTGCTTCAAAAAACAATCGTTCTTGATTAAAAAAGATTTTTTTTTTTTTTACGTTCCTGTTAGTTTATAATAATTTAAAATTTTTATGTGTTAGGGTTTATTCACTATTTTAATAATCTTTGTTCATTTTTAATAACCTTAATAAAATTCCGTTATATTTATATAAATTGAAACAAAAAAGTTTAAAAACTATTTTTAAAGCATTTTTAGTAAAAAGATTCTACTTTATGGTGAAATATGTTTTTAAAAACTTACTTTATTAAATTTTTCATATTTTTTTGCTTTTCAGGTAGGCTACCAGTATTAAAAGAAAAGATTCATGAAAAGAAGGAAAATATTAAAAGAAGGAGATGTAACATTCGAAACTGTATATAATGCTATGAAATTACGCTCAATCTGTGTTTTTTTTTTAAATATTTTATTTATTATTTTAGTTTTTTTAATTGTAAAAATAAGTCATGTAGTTATGCCTTAATTCAATGTCAAAGTTTTGTAATATTACTTTTAGGATCATTTTCACCTTTATAAATTAAAGAATATTAAAAAAAAATTTAATAAAATAACTTTAAATCGATACATCTCATTCATTTTTATGTCCAACTTTGGACGTAGGTCCGAGTGTGAAACCTAACTGAAACACGCCACAAGTAAGATGGATGAAATCAAGTCCTTTGCTCCAAAATTATATATTTTCACCAGTCAGTCTGCATGAAAACAAACAAACAAAAAAAACAATGTTTTGAAGTGATGATATTTAGAAAACAATTTTATAGTCATTATTGTAAATCAAATGTGGGACCAAAATCATTATTAGGTTAAATGGCTGTCATTTGATCGTGATAATTAAGAAATGTAACAAGTTATATAATTTAAATTAGTCAAATTCTGTGGTCTGGTCATAGAAATTGTAGATATATGACAAATTTCTAACTGAATCATTAAAAGAAAACCATTCAAAATGCACGATCAGCTTTCCTTATTATACTGCTATATTTAAAACGGGTCATATTATACTTACAAATACACCGCAAATAGGCGAAAAATACTTTCTTTCCCCTTCCTTTTCCTCTTTGTCATTTGTGATCTATTTAAAAGAGAAATTGGCCTTTTTTTAAAGAAAGATCACAAAACAGACAGCGATTTAAAAAAAAGCGACAAATCTATGACGCCAAAGCTCTTTTCTTGGCATATATGAAATACATGGATTACATTAACTTAAAGAAACTGGCACAAATGGATCAAAAACGAAATTTGGAAATAAAATTCATCCGGATGCCAATATTGATCGAAAATCAATTAATGCTTTAATCGCCAGCCTATTTTGGATCTTTTTTCATCTAGCCCGTGGTGAATGATATGCTGACAACCACATATCTATGTAGATTATGAATAAATCGGCATGCATTTAAGTGCATTCTGTTTATAATCATTGAATTAAAATTTCTTAAGAGAATATAATTTTTTAAATGTACTTCGTTAGTCAACAAGGACTAATGCAACCTAAATGAAAATTGTATTGTCAGTTTGGAAAAATAAGATTTACTTTTTTCGCAACATTTTAATAAAAGAAAATAAAATAAGAAAGGAAATCTGTCAATATAACTTTCTAAGACAAAATGAATATGTTTCTGAAAAGCATTCTTCCTCCCCCCCCCCAAAAAAAAATTACACATTGATATACCTATGGCACAGATATATAGGAGCAAGAGGAATCCTAAGAACCACGCGTTGAAGACAAAACATTAGTATTTTTATGTCTGGTTTGTAGTTACAGTTGGTCGGTTTCATGCGAAATATAATTATTTCTTAAACAGACTGATTTACTGAATTTTGACTGTTTGGTAATGATATAATTGTATGGAATTTCTAAGAAAATAAACATGAAGAAGAAGAAAAGTAAAGAAACATTAAAGCAATCAGATACAGAATTTCTTACTGACTTTCATTGCTTTATGTATAAAATTTCACAATCCACCCATCTCAACATTTCGGAGCTATTTTTTGTAATTATTAATAGAATTTTAATTAACTGAGAATTAAGCTGAATTTTCGAATTCTTCCATACAAACTTTAGAAAATAATGTTACACAAAATAAAATTTTAACATTTCAAAACTTACAAAAATTATTTTCTAATCATACCAAATTAATAATCATATCAAATGTTTCCTGCCTTTACAATTTAAAAAAAATATTTTTTGCTTAGTTTTTAAAAGTAGATTACATCGTTGCCCGGAAATTCAGATCGTTTGCATTGTTTCAACAATTATTTGATCACGTGATTTTTTTCCATTCTTAAAATTCACAAAAGAAGAATTATGTTTAATATCTGTGTAGTTTAACAGACGGGGGAAAAAAATGTTGAAATTACAGAATCGGTAATTTTAGTAGAAACCAGAACTAAACCCTTCTATTTTTAAAAGAGGGATAAAATCATGGGACTAGGCCCAATTAGATTCAAGTTCACAATAAACTTTTCGTATGACAATTTAAATAATACAGATTTAATATTTGATAATTTGAGTGAATTACGGACATGAAAGTTGTTTCTAAATTCGATTGACGGATTGTCTCAATTTGATTGAATTCATATATTATCAATATTTCCAGAGAACTAGATAATTACCAAAGGCTATTAGTAAAGAATAAATTTAATTCGATTTCAAAATTAGGAAAAGATAAGCTAACCTTTTAAAAAATAATGCGGAAAACAGAATTGTTGCTGTTTAGGAAGAAAATGTGAATGATGGGCATTAAAAGCAAGGGTAGGCTTAAGGTTCACATATCCCATTATCGAATCATTCAAGTGGAATCATCGTATATTATCAAACTATGTTAAAAATAAGATAAAATATATTTATAGAATATAGTTTTTTCCTAAGTTTCAGGTGTTGAATGTTTTCAATTATGAGACATCTAAAAGATTTTTCTCATATAAGTTACAGGGAGATAGACTAATTTGGTAGTTGAAATCAAATCTCTTAAACATGGTGTATTGAAAAATAAATAATAATTGCAAACTTATAAGCTTGTCTGTTTAATTAACTCTTATATATTTTCTTTAACATATTGATTTAATGTTTATGCACATTTAATAAAGATATATGTGTATTTAATTTTTAAAAAGATAAATTAAAAAATAAGAATACTGAAAAAAAAACAATAAAGCACTCAGACACAAAATTTTGTATTGAATTTCAATACTTTATTTTTTACATTTTACAAATATTTATATTAATTTTGTACAATTGTCATACATGTATTTCCTTACTACATTGAGTTTAATACTTATTTAATCTAAGTACAAATGATAATTTGTATATATTTGTTAATTTCTATTTTTCCAACATTTCATACAATGTTTCACATTTTAA
>JAPMOR010079410.1:230208-283111 GCA_026543865.1 Argiope aurantia | reverse complement strand
AACTCGTTTTTCAGGTAACATATTCCTAGATAGACAGAGGGATTAACAGACTGACTGAGACTGAGACTGGTAGACTGAGGGAAGATTTTGTAGTTATCATGTTCATTTGGTATTGATAGAAAGAAAGACTGACTTCCTCTGAATGAATTTCATTAAAAATTTTATAGAAAGATACAAATTTGATGTTAGGACTACTTGCCCAGTTTTATCAGTCTACTTTAATGTGTTTTTGAGGTAACATATTCCTAGATAGACATACCTAATTTGACGAGGAGATTCATCGAAATCTCGAGGTGAAGTTTTTTGGAGATTGCAATACTTTCTCTTTGTATACGCATACAATAAAGCAAAAAGGAATTCTTTTTCCTTTAACTGTTTATTTCATTTCTGAATTTAATATCTGAAATTTAGATTCTCATCAGATTTTGAATCAATCTATCCCGGAGATGATTGTTTGGTTTCAGTTGTTTCAAAATGGTATCCAAAATTTGCATGATAGATTCCATAAAAATACTAGATTAAGACCAAAGATCAATATTTCATTATTATTTTTCACCAACTCTATGCTAGACATTCGCGACTTCCCCAAGGTCCACAATTTTATGTGGGAGGAAGAAAATAAAACTTTTATTGGAGAATATGCAAAAATTTTTCGGGACCTCTCCTGCCATTCTTTTCTTTTTGGCATTTTAAAATGAAAAAAAAAATGGCAAATGTTTTAATGATTGAATAGCTTTTCAAGCCTTTTCGAGGATTCGTCGCCAAGCTCTCAAAACGCTAGAAAGCTTGGCGAAGAATTCTTCTCCCGATTTTTAAGTCAAAAGATTGCGATGAACGGAGAATCAAGCATATAATCACATAATGAAGATCTGTATTTAAGGTTAATATTATTTAATTTCAAAATATTAGGCTTTAGATTTTGGATGCTCAGTAAAACGCATCAAAGGTTTCTATAAGAAAATGCAATTATCTGCAATTCATATGAATCTCAAAACAGTTGTATCATTTAATGAGATCATTCAGAAAAAAGAAATTCTTGGGAAGTTCGTTCCACAGCAGCTAGAGTTTTAAATTTCTTCTATAATTAGATATTTAGTAAGTTCTTTTCTGTTCTCTTTCCGCATTCCTCTGTATCCGCTGAATGTATAAGAAGTAAAGAAAGAGAAGGAAAGGAAATAGCAAACCCTCAAAGTTGACAGTAACGCCGAAACAAACGACACGACGAAACATAAAGACGAAGACTGAATACACGCTTAGAGGATTTAAAATGTAACACAACCCGACAATTGTGATCACAAGATCATATATAAAATTTTATTTATTTATATATTTTTTTTAGTATCTTTATTATATATTTTTATATAATAAATATTTATATATTTTTTATTATATATTTATATATTTTTATCAATCTTTTATATCTGAAAATACAAACATATATTACATTCGATTAATGTATACTACAGGTTATACAAACCTTCAAAAGCCTCCTCCGTCCCTTTTGGTAGATTTGATCAAAAATTAAATGCACATTTACAATTCTGATGATGAAATTATGTACCGAATGTCATGTCCTTTACATTTTCGAGTAATTGTGTTTACATATGTACAAACAGAGAAACCTCCCTTCAATAAATTTGATATTAGCATCAAATTTAATATTAGCATCACACGTCAAAATTTATCACTCATGATAAGTGCGTTTTGAGTTATTATAATCATAAACTGGCGAACAGACAGACATAATTCGAAAAATTTAACATGAAGATTCATGAAAATATCGTGGTCAAATTTTTTTGACTGTTACAGTACTTTCTCTTTGCATATTTCGCATACAAGAAATGGGGGAAAAATCAATTATTAATTTAAGAGCAGTGTATCAAATCCACTCCTTTGCTTTGCATTTTATGATAGCATCGGAAATTAAAAGTCACTCTTCTAATTTGCATCTTCTGAACATTCTCCCCTGCATAATTACATTACCGAAACCAAAAACGCAATTATCAAGGCTAGAGTAACATTTTTTTTCAGGCATTCCTAATTCGGACATTTTCTTCGTTATTTCAGACTCCGTTCATCTCTAGAGAAATAAGATTTTCTTCACGAAAAACATCACAAAAAAAAATCTGTTTACAGATTTTTTTTTTGTTTCTGTTTTAGGTTTAATCTATACGAATTTTATAGATTTTTTTCCTTTTACAGAATTGTCCAAGTTTTCAGAATTTTTTTTTCGGATTAACTATCTATTAACTAAATATATGAATATTTCTAATAGCAATAATCTATACTTATAATAAAGCTCAATGCGTGTGTGTGTGTGTGTGTGTGTGTGTGTGTGTGTGTGTGTGTGTGTGTGTGTTGGCGCTCTACAGTTCAGACCGTTCAACCTACAGCTACCAAATTTGGCACATGCATACCTTGGAGGTTGGGAATGTGCACTTAGGGTCCCTTTTTTTTAATGTTTAATTAGAATTTTAATTATTAATTAAAAACTAACTTCCCCACCAAAAAAATCTTTTCATTTCCCCACCGCCAAATGAGTAAAGCTTCAGTTCTTTTTCCCCACGCTAACGAGACTTAGGCTTAACATATTTTCAGCTGATTATTTCAAACGATTCTGTTAATTTTCTTAGTGTTTGATGCATTGAAAATTAAACATTGTTAATTAATCGATCTTTCAGATTCATTCTGAAGTACTTTTGAATTAAATAAAACAGAATAAAGGAAATCAAAAGTTTCTAATCTGAGTAGCGTTACCCCAACTGGAGTAGAAAATTCAAGCATTTGCGTTGCCATAATCGGTGTTGAAAATTCACGCATGCGCATTGTGTTTTGATTGTTGACAACTCTATTTTCAACAGATACGGCCTTGGTTTTGAAAGTTAAAATGTTTTCGACCGATTATTTCGAACGATTCTGTTTATTTTCTTAGAGTTTGATGCATTTTAAATTAAACATTGTTAGTTAATCGATCAGTTCATGATGAATGTGAGAAAATTTAGTTGAAAACTTCTTGAGATATTACATAAATTAAGAAAGCTATTCTTTAGTGCCCATAAGATTTAAATGCTCAGTGACTCTGTTTTCAGTACTCATATTTAAAAAAAAATGCTACGTTTCAGTAAAAAATGTTCTTTTATTAATTGGAGATTAATCATTTCAGCTTAAATTTAAAGTATAAATTCTGCGGGAGCTAACAGTAACGGGAGCTAATAGAAAATTAGAGAGATACATATTACGTGATGGCTGAAGGCCTTTATAATATAATGGATGAATTATATGACTATCAAAATTTGAAGCTTTAAAATATTTTGATGAAGAAGCTATTAAAATAAGAGTAACATAAAATATTTAATTATTAAAATTTCAACGAGCATTAAGATTGGCCAACTGGCTGGTCGCCAAAGGCGGCTAGTTGAAGAATAAAATTAAGATTTAAAGTTTGGAATCTACTCATCTGATTATATAAAACGGGCCTTCCTTACATTTTTTCCAGACTATTATTTTATTTTGCTTGTGAAATTTACCTTCTTTAATAAAAATAATTTTTAATAACACATCATAATAAAATACGAAAAGGCTAATAAAAATAATTTTTAATAACGCCTCTTAATAAAATACTAAAAGACGGAAAATTTCTTATTTTAACTATTTTCTGCATTGAATCTTTAATTCATGATTAATTTATGCAATTACTGTGGAAATTTGAGATCATGTTTAGCAAATCTATTTTCCAAAATTATTAAATACTTTTACATCTAAAAATTTATTTATGTTGTTGAAACCAGAGGAAAAAGAATAACTATTATAGAATTAATGAAAATTGATATATGTTCATTTTCTTCTCTACCTTAAATTACAGATAGTTACAATTATTCAAATAGCATTACATCTGTTCTGTTCTGTTTATTGCATATGTTGCATATGTTCTGTTTATTGCATATTGTTTTACACACTGTTAAAAATTAAGTATTTAAAAATGAGTGCTTGTACTGTTTTTTTTAAGTACAATTGTTTCAGAAAAGAGTTCAAATATAAATGACACCTCTGAGTTAAAAATAAGCTTGCAATATATAAAAATACAATCTCGTGATATTCTGTTCTCATATTAAAGCCATAATAGAAATTATTCAGTGAACGTATATGCTGTAACAACGTGATAGCGTGAAGATTAGATTTGTGCCCTTCAAAATGATGAATTATACCTTGAGCAAATGCGCTGCCTTTCGTATATGAATACAAAGGCAAATTGAATACTCAATTTGCCAATTACTTGTAAAGATAATCCTTAGTCTTTTTCTGCTCCATAGACCTAATGTTAAAGAATCTAGATCACATTGTCTTCCGAAATATCGCTTCAAAAAATATGAAATTTTTTGCAAAGGTAAATAGCAAACATAAGGGCTAATTAAAACAAAAATGAAGGAAAAATAGTTTTGTTGTTAATATTATTTAAAGAAATTTCTTTGTTGGTGTCATCTGTCGAATTTCACCTACAACATATCCTTATTTATATTTTATACATAAATGTCATTATATCTATTTTAATTTACTTTTAATATTGTTTTTTTTTTCTGTAAAAAAGTTCGCATTTTATGAATGGATATTTCGGAAGAGAATGTAATCAGGAAAATTTAGCATTAGGCCTATGGGGCAGAAAAAGATTGACGATCTCCCTTAAAACATTTCTTGCAAAACACCGTTCTTGTGCGAGTTAGCCTAGATGGCAGCGCAATGGGCTGCATTTCGAACGGTCTGTGTCCATCTGGGTCCAACTATATATCAGTCGAACTGGGGCCGCGGTGGCCTGGTGGAAAGGTCTTGGTTTCGGAACCGGAGGGTTTCAGGTTCGAGACCCGATTCCACCGAAGAACCGTCGTTTAAGGGAGTCTGTTGCACGTTAAATCTGTCCTGACCGAACGTCCTCCCGTTGGTGTGGTGTGGAGAGGGGGGTGCCAGCTTAGGTGTCATCCTCGTCATCTGAGCGCGGTTCAAAATTACGAGGTCCGTCCCAAAATAGCCCTAGTGTTGCTTTAAACGGGACGTTAATATAACTAAACTAAATGTCAGTCGAGATTTCTTTCTGAAAATTTCGATTTCATAATTTCAGCAGATTTGAAAAAAAACACGTACTCATATTCGAATCCCTGTACTTATTAAAAAAAGTGAGTACATGCATTTCTCAAATGTAAGTCTACTTTACTCGGAGCTGTTATAACAACATTAAGTACTCAAGAATGAGTATATTTTATCTATTTTTAAGTATTCTATTTAAATAGTGAATTTTACTAATTTCAAATGATGAAAACAATTACGATAGTGTTAAGCATCATATATTACAACAAGCTGAACTTCCACGGCATTTCAAATTGCATAAGCGCTTATTCTTCCTACATTTACAGATATTTGTTCATCTCTTGGTATTGCAATTACATCTACCATTATGACATCGGACTTTGGCAAAGGATTCCCAGCCACTTCGTGAAATGGCCAGCCAAAGTAGAATAGACAATATTAATTGCAAGTACTTCGGACTTTGGCCAAAACGCGAATTGGCCAGCCGATTCTCGAACTGGCCGAACTTCGGGTTTTGGCCGTAATATATATGTGAAACTTCTTAATCGAGTTCGATTCTCATAACATCATAGTTCTTTGAAAAATTTATGTGCCCAAACTATTTCAAAGAACACATTTCCTTTTACGGCAAATTTCTTTTTCTGATTTATAATGGAAATGGAGCAGATATTAAGTGGAATCTTCCGCCTTTGGCTTTCAATAAGAAAAGAAAATCAGTTGATTAAATATTTGCTGGAGCAGTGAAAACAATTTGAATTTTATTTCAACAATGAGCTCTGTAGTTGAAATTTATATAAAAAATATTTTTAAGAAATAGTCAAAATTCAGGAAAAAAAATTTCTGTAATTTATTTGGTATCATTGGAAAGCGATTATTAAAATTAAAAAAAAGCTACGAAAATTAATTTTTAACAATAATATTTTTCGGAACTATTACGAATAAGTGCCAAAAACGTTTCTTTTAAATTTTTAATTAATTTGAAAAAAAAAAAAAGGAAATAGCCCTGACGCATTCACTAACATTACCGATCACGACTTTTTGCTTTTGTAATTTTCAACGACCCCTTCAAGTTTTTACTGTGTAATCACTTTACCGTCCTCTCACTTATTTACATACTCCGTTTGAAAAATAACGTTTTTACCCACCTCCTTGAAAACCTATTCAACTTTTTAATTAATTACCGTCCAACTTCACCACCACTAGAAACAAAACGAACTCACAGAGCTTAATAAAGTCCCTTTTCTCACTCAAGATATCTTATTTCGATTCCACTCCTTCGCAGAATGGATGCGAAAAAAAAAATCTACTCAAGTCCGGAGAAAATTAGAAAATTAACCGCAAGCTGAAACAGTGGCACCTTAAAATAATTGAAACTGAAAAGCTGCTTCTTTCACTGTTTACTAATCAACCTGAAGTGGAGTGGGAAAAAACAAAGTGATTATCTTCTCAACTCAATAAAAGGGACAAAAAAGATATTTTTAATGACAATGGTAATCTAGCAGCAAGAAGTACGAAAAAATACCACTTTCGGTACAAAAAAAAATGTCCCCAATTCCTAATTGGAATGCGGTCCAATGCATATTTATTATGGTACTCTTCTTTAGGTATACTTGTTTGGATTGTTATTATTGGAAAACTCATTATATTTATTTTTGTATGCTTTCTGAGTGCTTATTACACATTGGTGTGTTGATATAAACAATTTCGTGGATTTTTACGCCTTGAAACCAATATGTTTTTTTCTCTCTCTCTTTCTTTCTTCTTAATAAGTTAATAAGATTTCGCAAAATTGTCCTGGCAAATACCCGTGGAGGACATCAAATATTTTGTCACTTTACCGAAGAAATTGTGCAAACAATAGAAGAAAAAAAAAAAGAAAAAGAAAATCAATTTACTTGAACTTCAAGTGGTTTTTATTTGAAGAAACAATCAGAACGTTTTAATTATTTGCATTTATAACGTAAGAAGGAGGGGAAAAAATGAAAGCCACATTTTTGAAAGTAATTATTCAAAAGTGTTTAGTTGATTAAGAAATTCTTGGAAATTATTGCGCACTGCGGTCACTTAACGAGCAAATTAATAATCACTTTTAAAAATTGTGGTTAAAAGCAATTTAATGAGTTTAATATAAACGTTTTTTTTATCACTTTTCGATTATTAAAAGTGGCTGCTTTCAGCATCAAATATTTTGCGTTTAAGTAAATTATGTTAGTATTTTTCATTGATGCCATGTATTTTTAAATATACATTAGTAGTAAGTAAAATGGAGTTCTTTTTCTTTTAGTGTTTTTTGCTGCAATAGAAGTTTCTATATATTATTTGCAAATATTTTATTAAAACGCATTTCCATTTCCATTTTGCAATGGCTGTTCGAATCCTAAAGGTTCCAGCTTATCTGGCTTGGCTCATAATTTAAGGATAAAAAATAACTAGCTCTCCGAAACTTTCTTGAATACTTTGTAATACTTTTTTATACCCCCGTCCCACATAACACTGAGTACCCTGGATAAGGCCACGCATTCTTTGCTTGGAATTAATGAACGATAGTTACAAAATATAGGTCTTTGGCGCGATTCTAGCATTTTTACTGAATCTATCGTGAGAATATTTATTTTGAATCTTTTTTACGGATTAATTGACACCAAAATTTGAAAGGAACTATAACTATAATGAGAAGGTCACATATCAAAATTCATTAGTTCAAGTCATTTTGTTTACATTCATATGAAAATACAGGCAGACAAACGGTCATTCAAACGATTCTTTCAGAAATTTGGTTCAAAATGTGACAAGAATCTATCTTAAATGCTAAACCTGAGCACAAAATTTTATTCTGTTTATATCTTTACATTTAGAGTTCGCTTGTACTCAAACTACTAGACAAATTTTTTTCTCTACATGAATTACGACCAAAATTTTACAGAAAAATGCAAATTTGATATAAAGACTG
The DNA here is from genome assembly GCA_026543865.1 of Argiope aurantia. Classification (NCBI taxonomy): domain Eukaryota; kingdom Metazoa; phylum Arthropoda; class Arachnida; order Araneae; family Araneidae; genus Argiope; species Argiope aurantia. The sequence goes on along the minus strand of JAPMOR010079410.1, from coordinate 275,085 downwards.
TATACCAAATTTCATTCGTCTATCTCAAATCGTTTTTAAGTTACCTCGTTCATAGATAGACATATATATTGTCAAAAATGTGTTTACTAATTCAGGAAAGTCTGAAATTCTAAGATTCATCAAAATCCCGATTTCGAAATTTTTGACGCTTACAATAATTTCTCTTCGTATACTTCGTCCATAAAAAAGAAGCAGAAGGGAGGTATTTTAACATACATACACAAAATGACCAATTTTTTCATCACAAAAATTGACTATTTTATAAATTATAATGTTATGTTAAGCCTATTCGTATGTATAAAATTTGCTCAAAATTATTTTCTGGATTTAACTTCTGCTTTTGGCAACCTTTCGAATTATTCGCAGCATCCACGGTATCTAATTCCACCTGTAATCGTAAATTTACTGTGTTAGTTTTTCTCCTTACTTCAATAGTTACCTAATTTAAATTTGCTCTATCAGAAGCCATATTCTTGGATTTATTGGAACTAAAATCAAATATTGTTTAAATTTCAGAACCATGTTCTTCCCATGTTTTCGGTTTCTCTTAGTCCAATGTTTTAGCAGTTGTTTGCTTGATTTCTAAGTCAACAATATTGCCAAAATATTCATTGAAATATTTAGATCCATTTTACTACTGAAAATTATTTCTAAATTCAAATTATTTATTTTTCTTTATGGCTGAGATACTGAATCGAATTTTCTTGAAGGCGATCTTCAATAAAATAATCTGTTATTTCAACTTATTAAATTATTCTTGCTTATTCAGAAATTATATTAAACACTTTAAAATTATTTACCTTTAGAAACTAAAAAAAAGGAAAAAAGGCCCGAGATTTGTATCGCCTATAGGGCTAAATAGGTCCATATAGGGCTAAATTCAAACCTAGGAAATTTAGAAATTGAGTTAAATATTGTAAATATTTATTTACATTTTTAAGATTATAGAAACTCGAGACCAGTGCAGTGTCTATAATTTTTCTCTGATGTATAATTCCTAAAAATATGATTTTTCTGTGTATATATTTTTTCTTTATGTGAAAGGGGTTGAAGGATATGTTGATTCAGAGATATATCTTAAAGATTAATTGCATTACTTTTCACTCGGTTTACTTGTTACAATAAATACAAGCAGCTCAGTATTTATTACAGAAAATACAAGTAGCTATTTGATTATTAAGGGCTCACGAGACATATCTAGCCATCCTGTTCCAATTATATGAGGGGGAAAAAAAGTAAAAGTAAATAAGGAATTCAGCATTAAAACACGCCACAACAAACAAGTATTGAATGACTAAATGTATTTTCATGAAAAATTTTATCGCAAATATAAAATTAAAATTTCTACCATTTGTAGCACCCGACCCATAACAAGCTCGCCCGAAATATTCACATAGTTCTCCTACCTCATCCATATTAAAAGATCGAGGATTGCATAAAAAAAGGGGGCAAAACTTAAGATCAAGTCAACCGTATCTAAAGTGGCCCGTATATAAAAAAAATGAACGGCACATGTACGCTGATTTTTAAAAATAGTTCATTCAACAGACATAATGGGAGGCAGACATGTACATGATATTCTCTGGGAAAGAACGGGATCCATTGACCGGTGCATTTCATAGTGAACAGCAGGGTACGTGTTGCAGGGATATTATATACGGTCCCCTGTTGAGTTATTCGTTCGTTATTCTTTATCTGCCCATGTATGTAGAAGGGAGGCGGATTGGATATGTATATATTTAAGGAGGCAATAGGACTACGTAACGCGATCATGCGCCGTACTTAACGTAATAGGCAATGAGCTGAGATTTCTGTTTCTTTGTACGGAGGAGGGAGGAGGAGGGGGGATACTTTGGCGATGACAATAAAAAAAAAAGTCGTGACAGCTGTGAGAATAGGGAATGGATAGATTAGCATTCACGATTATTTTTGCGGTCGTCGTTTTTCTGTGACTTTCTGCTTCTTTTTTTATATGAGCTTTTAATTTTTATTGAAGTTATTTGTTAGATGAAAATGGGGTTTAAAAGTAAGGTTGAAGTTGGTACTCTTATGAGGAAGAGATGGGTAAAAATATAAGCAAAAATCCTGAATTATGACTTTATTGTTATGAAAAAATTGTTCTGAAACAAGATTTAAAATAGATTTATGAATGCTGCATATTTTGAGCCAAAGAAATTAACTATCTCAAAGAATTCATAAGCTTTTACTTTCAAAGATTTTAGCCGCTTATGATCTACGTTATTGCAAAATAATCTTAATGTTTAAATTAGGGCTTCGTTTTAATGAAAAAATTGTTCTGAATCAAGAATTTAAAATTGATTTATTTTGAGCCTAAGAAATTAAAGTTATCTCGAAGGTTTCAATAGCTTTCATTTTCAAAGTTTTTAGCCGCTTGTGATCTACGTTATGGCAAATAATCTTAAAGTTTAAATTATGGCTTCGTTGTAGCGGAAACATTGTTCTGAAACAAGAAAATTTATTTATGATTGTTGCATATTTTGAGAAGAAATTAAAGCTTTCTCAAAGATTTCGCTATCTTTTCACTTTCAAAGTTTTCAAACGCTTGTGATCTCTTATAATTTAAATATTATAATTAAAACTTTCACAAAAATTTCGCTATCTTTTCACTTTTAAAGTTTTTAAACGCATGTGATCTTTTATATGCAAAATAGTTTTAAAGTTTAAATTATGACTTTGTTATAATAAAAGAAATTGTTCTGAAACAAGTATTGAAAATTAATTTATGATTATTGCACATTTTAAGCCAAAGAAATTAATCTTAAGCATTTCACTAATTTTCACTTTCAGAATTTTTAGCCGCTTATGATCTACGTTATTGCAAAATAATCTTAAGGTTTAAATTATGGCTTCGATGTAATGAAAAAATTGTTCTTAAACAAGAATTGAAAATTGATCTATGACTGTTGCTCATTTTGAGCCAAAGAAATTAAATTTATCTAATACATTAATATTATTCAAAGATTTCACCAGCTTCTTTCAAAGTTTTTAGCTGCATTTGATCTGAGTTATTGTAAAATAATCTGGTGAATGTATCTATGTGTGTGTTTGTAAAGAATAGGGATCTTTCAAACATATAACCTGCTATGCAAAACAAAAACTACAAATAAATAATCATTAAATATACAGTTGGTTTTTAACACTTTTTTCAATTCCATTTTCATACGAAATGAATATTCTATCAATAGTAATTCGGGAAAACTATGGAGTAATACATAAGTACATTTTCCAAAATAGTTTTTTTAACATATTTCATCACAAGTTATTCATACTATCAAATATAATACAAATACTCTAGAATAACCTTTAGGAAGGTTACATGTGAAAGTCATTTTAATATATTTATCCTGATATAATGCAAAGAGGCGTTTTTGATAAAATTCCAGCAAATGATTCAAATATTGATAACTTTTTGCAAAACTACGACAAATGAAAATACCAAATAGCAATTCATTGGCTAAAATGTAAATGAAGATATAATGAAATTAAATATTTTCTTTTCATGCTCATGATATTTAAGTCAAGGATATTTAGGTCAAAACGCGTGGAAAGATACAAAGGTCAGAAGGTCGAATTTAACTGTCAAAGTTTTAGAGTTTCAAATTGTTTAAATTAATTAAACGATTTGAAATCGAGGCATTATGAAGTAATTAAATTTGCTGTGATAGAATTTGGTTTCTTCTTCAAAGTCTTTTCATTTGATTTATCTACAGGCAAGCCAATATTTTAGATTCTAATAAATAATCATATTAGTCTATAATAATTATATTTAATATTAATTAAATTGAATGCCTACTGGTTTGCTTGTATAGCAGTTTTGCCATCCTTTACGTAAAAAAGATATTATAGCATACGCACTACATATAAGGAGAAAAAATGAAAGCAAGTACAATGATACATCTTTAATACATGACTCTTTATTATGTTACTGTAAATACTATGTTCTGTCATGGTTATATGTATATATATATATATATATATATATATATATATATATATATATATATCGTTTTGTAATTATCGTGTTAACTTATATTCGAATACCCGGACAGACGGATTTACTCAAAATTTGATCGAAATCTACAAATTTGGTGTAAAACCGTATACCAAATTTCGACCGTCTAGCTCAAAGCGTTTTTGTATTACCTTTGCCACAGACGGACATCTTTCAAAAATGTGTTTTTCGAACTCAGGGAGATCTACAACCCGCAAATTCGTCAAAACCACCGATTTTTTTTTTTTGGCGTTTATTATACTTTATCTATACTACGTATACGAGAAAGTAAAAAAAAGAAGGTGAATTTCCAATAGCTTTTTCAAAAACCTAACAAAACGTCAATGATTTCCAGGAAGAATCATCGCGTCAATTTGTCAGCTCTGAAAACGCACCACCGATCCCGACCTATACGATTACCGAAATCCCTACCAACAGAGATGTCATTAACCAACCGGAACCCGACAGATGCCCGGATGGAAGTGGAAACGAGTGTCACGCGAAAGTAGTCCATTGTATAGCTTGAGAGTAGCTTATCTAGGAGTATTAAGATCTCTGAAAAGAGGGATTATCACCCCTCCTGGTATTCATTACACCCTGGTCTATCACCCTCTGCCAACAAGCGAGGCATCATAACTAACACTGCGGCCTGCAGTAATCCTCAACGGTCATTGGATTACAATGGCCTTTCAGCAACACGAATGGATACATCTTATTCAACTGTGGTGGATTATAGATGAGAGGTTGCAGACTTCGAATCCGCAGCTACTAAAGTAAACCAAAACTTTCATTGTAAATGCAAGTTCTTTCTGCTGTTTCCGCCTCTTTACAGCAAATGATCCTGGCGGTTCGTTTGGATAGTAAATCAGTTCTGGTGGTTCAGTGTTACTTTCTCATCTGTGTATATACAGAGCAAAAGTAGTGTAATTATCCGAAAATTGCATCCATTTTTATGCTTCAGACTTCCTTAAATCAGAATAACATACTCCTGGAACTATGGTTTACTATACATATGTAAATATTATAAATTAATCGCAATGCATTAGAAGAATTTTACGGTCTTAGTAATAAAATGACTGCTGCATATGTACAGATATATATCAGATAATCGCAAAACATATTTAAATACGTCCACCTGTTGATTGTTATAATTGTATGCGTGCGAGCAACAACTCAAAACTGCCAAGAACTAGGAAAAAAGAATTCGCATTTGGATTATGCATTAAAGCTTTAGATCTTAACAAAACTTTGGGCTAAATTAATTAAAATGTAGACTGTTTATGTATGGGGAATGACTATAATTCGAACCGAGATATGATTCGTTGATTCAAACATATATGAAAAGAGTACCTTTTTCGCTGAAAATAATTAATACGAATTCTGAAAGATATATTTATGCTCACTTTTTATTTAATCATAACATGATTACGAATTCTATATAGATGAGACATTTACTTCAATATGGTAAAAAAAGGGGACATACGAATATTTATGTTTGCAAATAAGTAAAAATATAAATGAAAAAAATTAAATGAATTCAAATGAAGATGTTTTAAACATTAAAGAGCAAAAAAAAATTCGAGGATGAAAAATGTAGTGATACGAACTAAAAATGTAATATTATTCATTAACTATAAAATTTCATATTTATTAGAAGCTTAAAGTCCTTTTAGTCAGTTCTTTAACTATAAAATTTCATATTTAATGTAAGTTTAAAGTCCTTTCAGTCAGCTAGTCTTGATCGTCAAAACTGTTAGAGGCAAAACGGATGGATAAAAATGAAAGGGTTTGACTATTGTTAAAATTGGTTCTCAATATTCGAAGAGATTGGTCTAAAAGAATAAAAAATAACGCTAATGCATATATTTTTTTTTATTTTACAAAAAGTTAATATAAGTTACGACAGTAAATAATGGAATAAACAATGGATAATTAAAGTCATGTCATTAAATTCTGAATAACGCATTTAGTATAGGCCGCGGTGGCCTGGTGGTAAGGTCTCGGCTTCGAAATCGGAGGGTTTCATGTTCGAGACCCGATTCCACCGAAGAACCGTCGTATAAGGGGGTCTGTTGCACGTTAAATCCGTCCTGACCAAACGTCCTCCCGCTGGTGTGGTGTGGAGAGGGGAGTGCCAGCTCAGGTGTTGTCCTCGTCATCTGACCACTGTCCAAAATTACGAGGTCCGTCCCAAAATAGCCCAAGTGTTACTTCAAACGGGACGTTAATATAACTAAACCAAACCAAAAGCATTTAGTATAAAAAACTTTTTCTTTTCATTAGATATCTATATAAATATTTTTATTATAAAATCATAATGAATTCAGATATATTTATGCTCTTTCATATCTTCATATTCATAGAAAAATGAATTTACCTAAAAAAGCAAGTAAGGAATCTATGAACATTTTGTAAAATTTTTGGCGTTCTTCAAAGATCTCTAATTTCAACTCTTTCTTAAATGGTTTTTCTCGTGTGATAAATTATAAAATTACGAGTAGTTTTTCACATATGGTAATTTTATTTTAATAACGGGAGAAATCTTTCTTTCGTAATTATATTAGTTGACTTTTCATTTTGTAAAATATTAGCAATGTAAAAGTAATTGGTAATTTAAAAGTAATTGTTAAAATGTTAATAAATTTATACATATATGAGAAATGTTGATTCTGGAAAACTTTTTCTACAAAACTAGTCTATCTGATTATTTATATTTATTTGAAAATATAATCTAATCGAAAACAGTAGAAATTAGGTCAAAATCCAAAACATGATGTTTTTGTATTTTCAAAAAGGGGTTGCTTTGATATTAGTGGAAAGTTCAAATTAGAAAGCAGGTCAGTAATTTTAGCACAAAGATTAGAATACGTGGACAAAAATAAGTTAACAAGATTAAACTGACAAATAGAAATTGCTCAATCATTTAACAAAAAGATTCAAAAATAATTTGAACTTCAGGTTGAATGTTGTTATTTATTTATCGCGTTAAATATTCCAATATAACGAATAGAATAACCAAAATAAAATAAATAAATTTTAAAAAAATTAAAATGAAAAGCCTTCATGTTATTTCCCTTCGAAAAAACTAAGCAGACATGCGTCCATAACTTTCATTGTTTAAACATTTAAAAGGCAGAATAACCAAAATTCGTTGCAATGAGCTTTATTCCTACATTCTTTTCATCATTCATTAATATGCCCGTTGTCTACTACCAAAATATTAATGGCTGAGGTTAGTATGTAACATTAAATAAAAGTTCGAATCTTTTCTCACTTCAGTGCTCAGACACAGCATAAGGTTTAATTTAGTTTAGTTATATTAACGTCCCATTGTAAAGCAACACTAGGACTATTTTGGGACGGACCTCGTAATTTTGAACCGTGGTCAGACGACGAGGACGAGGCCTGAGACACAACATAAGGAAGCGTTTTCTATCTTTAATTCGACTATTTGTAAGAGATTGTATTGGAGCTGAACAGGACAGATAGGTTTGACTTAGAGCCACCAAGTTCAGAGAGGCTGCATATAGTTTATAAGTTTGTAAGTTCGTGTAAAAACTGCATATAAATTTTATTTATTTACTTCGTTAAACTTTTGAATTATCATCAAGTATGTATACGGAATGAAATGCTCAAATTTATTTCAAAAATAAATTGGGTTGGATTGAAAGATTAAAGCGATAAAATTCATCAAAATCTCAAGAACGAATTCATTTGGGGTAGTGGGTATATATATATGTGTGTTTTGTTATTGTCGACTTGTTTTTATTTCTTCATATAGTTTTATATATATTTGGGGATAGGTCAAGTCCTTTTAAGGCCTCTAAATTCAAAACGGCGTCTCGCAGAGCCAGGGAAGTAACCTAAGAAAAGTAATAGTATACTAATTGTACTGGATTTATTAAGGCAGGTTGTAAGACCCATAAAGACGACATCAGGAAGTTACAAAAATAAAGCAAATCGACCAAGAAGTTCAATTAGAAAGATGTGCACAATGCCATAATAAAAAAGCAGAAAAAAGTTTCATTAAGTTATTTCTAAAATTGGCGGAGATTTTTGGGATTAAAATTATAAACTTTCCGTGACTTGAAAAAGGGTTCGTCCTAAACTGGAAAAAAAAATTTTTTTTCCCTGCCATTATCACACCGTTTATCTGAGTTAAACAGCAGTGAAGTGAAATTTAAGCAATGAAGAAATTAAACAAAAGATAATAATGAGAATAAATCTGAAAAACGCACCTGAGGTACATCCGGGAAATACTGAATAATTCATTTTTCAATTTTATTTATATAAGGCCACATATGTTTTTCATAAGTTTTGTTTTGGCTTTATTTCGGCTTTGACATTCATCACTTCTTAATAAACAGATAACTTTACTTCAGATATTTCTAATTTTAGGAATGACAGAGATTCCTTTTCAATATTTTTAGATTCACCTGTGACAGATTTTTTTTCTTTCTGAACGAGAGTATACGCTCAGTATTTCCATAAATATCCAAATACCACCTTTCCGCACAAATACTGAAACAAAAACATTTTTTAATTTAAATATAATTCGTGCAATTTTTTGGTATTCACCTACTCAGACCTCAGTTAAACTTTCATTTTTTCAGTCAGTCACCCGAAAATGATTACTTTTTAATTCTAATAATCTCTGAATTCCCAAAGGGACATAAATATCGTAAAGAAAGCATACTATTAATGAAGTTTCTAACAAACTCTAATTATTTAACTTAGAATTACTAACCTAAAAATAAAATAACATTTCCATTAGTTGCTTAGCACTAAATATATTATTTTTAATATACTATAATAAATTTTTTTATGAATATCAAGAAATAATGTACACAATTTTTTTCTGAAGTCTTTATATGACTCTAGCTTGCCTTCTCGAGACTTCATACCCAGATATCCATAAAGAGATTACAATTCAACAAGGCTTAACAATTTTTGTATCCTCCTCCCTGATAGGGAACCTTCATTTATGTATTTATGCTCCCTTAGGGGAGACTAGCGTAATTACAGGGTAGCTATGGGGCACACAAAGTGCAGGCACGAACCCGTGAAGGTTTCGATTTACTGGTCTCCAATAACAAGGATACCGATGCCAACTCCCTCAATGCCCTCTTCCAAAGTGAATGCCGAAATAAAAAAGTCCCTTTGACAAGGGAACAAATCGCCCAATCGCTGAGTAAATACAGCCGCCTGGCTGAAAAGAACCCCATATACATTACAATCTATTATATCACCACCTCTATTCAAGAGCACACAGAAGAAAGAAAAAAAGCGAATAAAAAAAACTATGGCTGAGAGCTCTTTCGTTGGACACTTCAACCCACTTTTCAGCACTTTTCCAAACAGCACTTGAGGAGCGGATCATGGCTTTTACGCACCACCACTGTTTGGATTCACCTTTTTCACACCCTGGTGCTTTTTTTCATCTGAAGGAGGAATGAAAGTGGCAATGAGAACATGGGTCTTTTTCGGGTTCGTCTTAATGAAATTGAGTTTCGTGGCTTGGCTTTATTTTTTTAGAGCTCTGAAGAAATGCCGATTTGTTTATTTAAGTTCATTTGGTGCATTCTATCTTTCGTTTGTCTATTGTCTCGTGTTTTTTAGAAGGGAAAAGGGATATCTGATCAATTATTTGTCAAACCTTTTAGCAGTATATAGAAGTGTTACAATTAGAGGGATTTCAAAGATTTGATAAATGCAGTTTATAAATTTAAAAACAGGCTGAAAGATAATAAAAAAAAAGTTAAATATGTGTTAAGATTTCGGTCATATTTGTCTCTATGAAAGTGAGTTTAATGGCATAGCATTATTTTTTAGCGTTCTCAGTTCTCCAAAGAAATGCCTATTTGTGCTTATTTAAGGGTATTTATTGCGTTATGTATTTTATTTATCTTTCTCTGATGTTTTCTAGAAATGATGAATCATACAATATGGGATGACTTCAGAATTAGGTATTTAGTTTGGCAATAGATGAAAGTGTTATGCATTTTGATGGTTTGAGTTTCTGAACATTACAGTCGATGAATTTCAATTATCTGTCTAATACAAAATAAACGATTTAAGAATTTCAATTCTGTTCAATATTTTAGTATGGATCATCGTGATGAAATTGAATTTGGAGGCTTGTTTCAATTTTTAATGCTATAATGCAGCATTTATATGTTGCGCCACATTTATAAATGAATTATAAATGTTAATGCAACATTTATAAATCAATTATAAATATTGTGTGTTTATTTCAGTTCATTGGTGCATTGTATCTTCTGTTAAATTTATTATACCTTTAGTTTATTCCAACTTTCCAGAAGAGATGAGAAATGATAGAACAGGATAACTTTAAAATTATACAATTTGATTGTCAATAGGTGGAATTGTTTTATGTAGCGAACATTTGGTGATTTGAACTTCTGAAGAATACTACCATCGAATTTAACACAAGCATATAACTTAGAAAACAGTGAATTTTTCAAAGGTTCAATTCTGGCAACGCTTTCAGTACAAATGTATTTTGATACATTCAATGAGTCATTAAGATTTGATACTATTTTTCGGTGCCATCAGTTCTTTGAAGACTAAGCATTTATTTAAACTCATTCGGTGGGTAATATCTGCTATCTGTTTCTGCCCAGTATTGTCTAAATGTAGTGTATCTTCAACACTAAATAACTTATTTGGTGATGAAGTGTTTTTTTTTCTTTATAAAATAAAGAATATCTATGATTTGAATTTTTGAAATATAAACTGATTAATAATTGTAGGAAAATTGTACGAAAGATCTTTTTACAAAAGTCTTTGTTTCGTTATTCAAGTTCCCATGTATTTTATGATTTGCTTGAATGGGAATTTGATTAATTTCATACAAATTAATTTTAAATCTTTAAAAAGAAATAAACATTTCATAATTTCTTACTACTTTTGCTTAGATATAATATCAATAACACGCACCTCCTTCTTATATTATAAGGCGGAAGCCATTTTTTGGATAATTCCTCATTTTTATGATTCTAATATTATATGTGTTCTATATTATAAGTGTTCAAGCTTAAACTCCATTAAGCAAAACTGCATTATTGCAAAATCTCCAATAAAAGTTATATCCTATCCCTTTCTCCGATTAAAATTCTGGGCATTGGCCGCCAATTCCTTGCACGACGTTGCAGAACGACAGTTATACAATATACTAGATATATCTTTGGCGCGAATCTAGCCTTTTTACTGAATCTATCATGAGAATATGAATTTCGGAGGCTTTTTTGTCAGCCGATTGACACCAAAGTTTGCCACAAAACTGCAATTGCAATCACAAGATAACAACACTGAATTTCATGGATTTAAGTCATTGCGTTTACATACATGCAAAAATACAAACCGACCTTGGACAGATTTATTTTAAAATTTGAAAAGAATCCACATTTTGGAAATCTGTGCACCAAGTTTTATCTAGCTAGATCTTTACATTTTATAGTTGTTGAGTTTACTTGTACTCGAAAATCAAGACAAACAGATTTCCTGCTAATGGGTCGAGTTTAAAATTTGAAAGAAATCTACAGATTTGATCATAATTAAATGTATCACATTTCAGCTGTCTAGCTCAAGGCATTTTTTAATTATCCTGTTCACAGACAGACAGACTAGCTGATTGGCAGACATAATGCCATAAATATGTATTTCGGGTTTAGGGAAGTCTAAAACATGGAGATTCGTCAAATTCTAGCGTTTAATTTTTTTTAACGGTTACAATAATTCCTCTATATTTCATATACAAAACAGAAAAAAAACCCTTTTTTTTTAAACAAAAGGTACAACAAAGTTCTTGTAAAAGTCAGTATATAAATTCAATTCATAAACAAATAATACGGATATGTATACAACTGCCAAATATTTTTCAAAATAAATTTAACAAAAATAGTCTTAAAACTTTTATCGATATTTTAAATGGTAAAAACTTTTCTATCTTAATTGTTTTTAATTTTGAATGTTATAATTTATAATGAATTATAATTAATTTTATGGGATTCCGAAATCATTTTTTCCTGAAATTCCACATCAAATGGCGACCTCAGAATATAATTCAACCTAAATTAAATTATTCTATTTATTGAAATTAATATCCGAAGATATTAAACTAATATATTATCAAATTACACTCGTGCATAAAATTTCAAAACTAGTTTATCAGGAATGAGCGCGATGAAAACATGAAACAAGCTAAGGCAAATAAAACTATATTAAAAAAAGGGTTATGTACAAGTTCATATCTATCACTTTCTATTTCGTTTTTCGATATTCATTCTCATATATTAGCATCGCGAGTTCGCTGCTCTTCGTTCTTCGATTTTCTTAGAAACTTTATTCACTTGCAGCAGCGCAAACAAGTGACAATTATAAAGTGTTCTTCAAATATCTCCTATATCTCCACTTTTTCTGCGGTTTGTTTTGTAATGCGCTTTTTACCCAAACTGATAAAAATTTCTCGAAAATGTTATTTGACTAAACAGATCAATAGCTTATCATCTATTGTATTTGTAAGTCAGAAAAAAAGAATTTCGGAAACAAACAAAAGCTTAGAACTTGCCTTTTTATGATAAGGTTCTCCTAAAATATTTCTGTACCTTTCTTTATACTTTTGGGCTAGACTTTTTTTTTTTTTTTCACGAGATGAAATATTTTTACTTTTATTGATAAGAAATATACAAAAAAATTATAATGATAAAAAAAATGGGATTCAAGATTTAACCTTCTTCATGTTTCAAATCTTCCGGAATTAAAAAAAAAAAAAAAAAAAAAAAAAAAAAAAAAATTTATGTACGCCTGTCTATCTCTCCGAGAACAAGGGAACAAGATAACTGCGAAACTTAAGCAATTAAATAAATAAAATTATGTGCACATATTTTGCATCTAAGGAGTATATTCGTGTCAAATTTTAATCTAAATATATCAAGGGATTGCTAATCTATCAGGCTGTGCATTCTTATGATTGTAGACACAGTAATTCAAAATCGCAACTACTTAGATAAATTAAATTCTTTTAATATTATATTGTTATTAAAAATGTACTTCTATGTCAGATTCTAATTTCAATGAGTTCGGGAAGGGGAAAGGGCCGCGGTGGCCTAGTGGTAAGGTCTCGGCTCGTGAGACGTAGGGTTTCAGCTTCGAGACCCAATTCCAACGAAGAACCGTCGTGTAAGGGAGTCTGTTGTACGTTAAATCCGTCAAGGCCAAACATCCTCTCGCTGTTGGGAGAGGGGGGGGGGGTGCCAGCTCAGGTGTCATCCTCGTCATCTGACAGCGGTTCAAAATTACGAGATCCGTCCTAAAATAGCCCTAGTGTTGCTTCAAAAGGGACGTTAATATAACTAAACCAAACCAATGGTATTTGTTCATATGCTTTGCAACGGGACGTTAAGATAACTTAACTAAAACTAACTAAACTTAATTTGGGGAGGGGAATAGGGCGTTCAAAATGCTTATTTAGTTTTCTTTGTTATGCTATGAAGCACTAAATTTTGCGGGACAATGAAAGTTAAAAATCTGAATTTTCGGGGCATTCATTGTCTTGCCAAGGTCTGCAGTTTTGAAGGTGGAGGGAAGAGGTGATATTATCTTTATGAAAATTTATGCAAGAAAGTTTCGCGAAGACCACTTTTGTTGGTTGATATTATAATTTTTAAAAGCTATATATGATAGCTTTTCAAAGTGAAGTGTTTTAAAATAAATAATATGCTATGTTTTCAATTTGTTTCTTTATTCTTGTTTTTTTTGAATATAATATATTTGAAATTACTAAGTGTTAATTAATAAAAAGATAAATAACTTATTGTTTGTCTTTCTGTTATGCAGCGTGGAAGTACCTCATGCTGAATTTGTATTTCTGCCTGAAAAAACAGTTTTGAAAAATTACACTTGCTTTCCTATATAAGCAAATATTTTCTAAATTTTGTGAAAGGATATTAATGGAATTTATGGGATATTTTAAAGGATAATTTTTAGAGAGGGGTAAAGAAAAATTAATCACGGTCTCTTTGGTGTGTCTGTGTTTTTTTTCAGCTTATTTTTCAACTTATTTGAAGTACTTATGAATTATTGAACAAATATATTTTTAACTATTATTTCAGAGCATGATATTTACAATGATTTTATAAAAGAATTCAAATTTTTTTAATCAGAAATTTAACCGTGTCTTTCACATAGGATAAATTGCTGGGAGCAGGAGGTGAGGCGGATTATATATGGGTTATTTTAAGAAGCATCTTGTAATTTCAAATCATTGATAAATAACAAAGATGGTATCTAAGCTAAACCGTTTTAACAGAATCCAACATAACGTTTGAATAAAGCTAATTTAGCGTATGATGGGCCATCATGCACGATGAGACTTCAACGAAAATCAGTCTGGAACAACTGACCGCTCGGGCCTGTGGCGATGATATAGCCTTCAGGCCCACTACTGCTCATGTGCTCCTGAGAAGGCACGATGAACTTATGTTCAGCCCCGCTCCAACGACCTGTGCGCGTCTGGAGCTAGGCACACTTTCCGCTCTTTTCCCGCTCTTGTGGTTCTTTGATGTATGTTGAGTTTACCGACAATTTGCTGGAAGCTTCTCATCGCCATCCATAAACGGAGCTAGTCCGACAATGGGTCAGTTGGCAGATTTATGATCAAATCCGTAAGGCCACAGGTCGTCGGAACGCGGCTTTAAACAAAACTGAAGGCTAAACATGGTTAAGTTATGTCTAACCTTCAGGCCTTTACATTAAACTAATATTGTCAATGCAGTAAGATGACACAAGCGCAAAAAGAAAATCACGCATGCGCGAAAGAGTAGAGTAAGTATTTGTACTGACAAGACAACTATATCCGTTTCTGTGCATGCGTGATGTTACTGGATGGGCAATACTGATTTAATGTCAACTCTGCTTGAGTTCTCAGTTTCGATCCTGTTTATTATAGTAAAACAATGAGACATAATTTGTCCAGTTCCTCATCTTTAATCTCGATAATTTAGGATAAAATGAAATTTGATATCAGTTTTCACCTTTCTTATCAGTTGCCATCTGATTTCTCTACAATTGTAATTTCATATATTACATGAATTGATGTAATCTTATGTATTATTTTTAAAAGACAAGTTCATTTACATTGAAGCATCTTTTTCCTTAGAATTGACTTCTTTCAAAATCAACTGAATTCTTGAATTAATGAAATAATCAATGCATAACAAAATCAATGAATGGTGCTACAGATTGGTTTATTTTAAGGATCGTCTTAGTAGTTGAAACAGAACATGGCAATAGTAAATGGGGGGGGGGGACAAATTTAAAAAGGAAATCATGTGACATTACATTGTAATTTTAAATTTCATTCCTAAACATTTAGGGGCAACATTTCTGTTTCTGTTGATAATAATAATAAATGTGTGTGTGTGTGTGTTTCTTTGTTTCTTTGTTTGTGTATGTGTTTATGTGTGTGTATGTTGGCGCACTACGAACTATTTGGCCTAGAGTTACTAAATTTAGTACATGCGTACTTTGGAGCATGGAAATGTGCACTACGAAGCGATTGTTTTGAAAAATTTCTTACATTTTAATTCATCAAAAAAGTAAGCGAAATTGTGATATTTTTCTACCATAAGTTCCGAAAATAATACAGCATAAAAATGATTTTTACATCATTTCTAAATCCAAATTTTTTCTTTTTAATAATACCAATTTTTCTTACAGTATAATTTTTTCCTATTTTTAATTAGATTTTGAATATATTTCAAGCTTATAATTAAAAAAAAATATTTAGCATTGTTGAAACAAAATTCAAATAGTTTTCTTTGCTGCTAATAATATTTTATTCTGCCATTTTTTAAATTTTTTATGATCAATTTGTGAAGATTTGACTCATTTTTCCATGTTGAGTAAGTTTCAGCATAATGCATGTTCTTAATATCAGCTTCGAAATTTTGTTGCATTAATATTTAAGAACTAATTTTAAAGCTAAATTTTATTTTTTTTAAAAAAATTGCTCCCATTTTTAAATACTGCTGCTCGGCCCTGTGATTTAATTGAATATAGCTAGGTAAATGCATTGTACAATGATCAGAACAGAGTGATGCTTCTTAACTATAACTGGTTATATGTCAATAAAATGTGAGGCTTAGAAATATTTTGCAGAGGAAACCAATATGTAATTCGAATTTTTAACAAATATTAATGCTGGAGACCCAACTGGTCGCAAATGACTGCAAAGAAAACAACAATGTGACCAATTTATGACAATTTATCTGTCATTCTATGTTTTTTATGAATATCCTGCTCATATCTGACACTTAACAGTTGCTGAACTCAATTTATTCCCATCTGATACGACATTGATTGATTATCGTATGAGCATTATTGATTTGCTCTCAAAAAGGTATGACAGATTATTCTTCCATGTAAAAAAAAAGTGTACAAATCACAAAGAAGGAAGATTCTTGTCTCTGAAGAAGGGCTCTAAAATTGATAATTTCTGATTCAATGGAGCAATAAAGATTGAAAAACCGCAATAAATCAACAATAATCAATCTTGAAAAAATGAAAAATAAGTCTGTATGATTCTTTTATAAGTTGGTGTTTCTTGTAAACAAGTATTCTGAATTGAGGTAACCACAAAAAAGACAGATTTTGAAGGTTCAGCAATTCAATTCAGAATTTACCTGACCTTTTTATCTTTCTTTTATTTGTTTCTAAATTTAATATTGGTAGCATACTAATATAATTAGCAATTTAGATTAGATATGTCTTCATCTCAAAAATGTATACAGCTTTGAAAGCAATCATTTATTTCAAAATGATTTGTTAGTAATTAAAATAGATTAAATTTGAGCTTATGCTTACAATTCTTTTTTTTCTTTCTTTAAGCTTATATATATCATCTAGTAATTGTATTTTTGATTTCTCCTTCAGAAAGTAAATGATTGAGGCAATATGTTAGAAAAAATTCTGTTTGAAATTTTCCTTGAATATGATTGGCAATGTGAGCGAAAAGACTTATTTCACATGTAGAGAAATTGTTCTTAAAATTTTTTTTAACATAATTTACTTCAACGTTTTTTTTTTCTATCGTTTCAGAAAACTGAGAAATAACATTTGGCTCTAATTGAATGCCTCCATTCAGACCTTATGTTTATTCGTGGCATAAGATAGAAGCCAAATAAGTAATTTTAATGCAATTAATTATTGTGAAACTTTTTCTAATGTTGATATGTGAGAAATACACTGGTGTGCAAAACTTAAGCAACAGATATGTTTTTTGCCATAACTTCATGAGAAATCATCTGAGAGACATGAAATTCAGAAATGAGATACAGCATTTTGTTCTGAAAGAATGACGAAAGCATAGTTGCGCAGAAATGAATACAATGCATACAGTATGGAATCAAACAAAAAAAGGTTTTATTGAACTCATAGTATCGTTACACATGATTGTCTGTCCAAGAGGAAGAACAGCAAGCAGATGTTCCTTAGTATGGGATATGCCCTAACCTTACTGCATTGGTTGCTTCGCACCGTCTCCCCATACTCAGCACCAGATTGTCCAACAGTTCTTGAGGTAAGAGTGCCCATTCCTCAATCAGCATCTGTTTAAGTTGTCGGGTGTTCCCAGGAGGATGTAATCGTGCCGCAAGGCGTCTCCCCAAAGCATCCCACACATGTTCAATCGGATTTAAATCAGGGGAGCACGCCGGTCAATCCATTCGAGTGATATCTTCACTTTCCAGGAGCTCCTCAACAGCATGAGTCCTGTGTGGCCGTGCATTGTCATCCATAAAAACGAAGTCAGATCCAATGGCACCTCGAAATAGACGCACATGGGGAAGGATCACCTCCTGACAATAGCGATCTCCAGTTACAGAACCTTTGTCGAAAACGTGGAGCTCAGTCCGCCCGTTCATCATAATGCCTCTGAAGACGACTTGTAACATCTCTTTCCGTGATGTTACAAGCGATTCCCAACGCCAGTTGATTTGGAGAGAGGTCAGGACACGGTTTCATCCCAGTAACTGTCATATTTTGCTTAAAATCATATCGCTTGAAAATGTTGTTCTGCTTTTCCATAAATACTATTTTAATTAATAGCTCGTTTTAACGAAATGAATCTTACAAATTTTCAGTTCCACATTTCACTTAAGACATAATCTCTTACAAATACCATTATGCTTTTCATCAATCCAAACATGCTTTAATTAATACTATAGAATCGTAAGGAAAATATTTTGGTCACAATTTCAGAGTCACATTTTGCTTAGAAAATTAACCCTTGCATTTCCAATTCTCTTTTTAAGTGTAGTCCTATAAAATCGAGTACAGTCCTTGTTTAAGTCCTTATCGCTTGTTAAGTCACTGGAAATAGGACCTTAAGTATATTCCTATTTTAAACGAGTCCTATAAAATATTCAATGCCATAATTTGCTTCATCCTTTTTGAGGCTATGGTAAGTACACTTACCACCAGATTCATCAATTTTTGAATGAAATTTAAAAAATGATAAGTTCTCACACATTTTTCAATCGTACAGAATCTTAGATGCTTCAATTTCTTATCTCACACAAAATGACGTGTCTTGATTCGTTACTTATATATTAATTAATCAAATTATTTAATAAATCAAATTAAATTTTTCTAATAAACTAAATGAATCGCTTTTCTTAAGCCAAATCTCAATCCTTATGATATTTTACTAAGCCACGACAAATAAAAAAATGGCCTTCTAAAGAGCTAAGATAGAATCTTTTACAGATGCTCTGATGCTTTTTTTTTTATCAATCCATCGGTTTCTTTAAACTACAAAGCATGTTATTTTTTAATGACATAGCAAAATAACTAATAAAGTAAAGCTTTAAGCAAAGATAAGTCTGAAGCAAAATATTTAACACAAAAATTCAGAATCATATTTTACTTAGCAAGTTATCTTTAATCTTATCTTAGTAAATTATCTTTTAAAAGTGAGCTTCCATTTCTAATCCACCTGAACAAACAGTCCTATTTCTGTCTGGGTTTCCTAGATGTAAGAATTCGTGACCGATTTGACGGTTCGAAAACCATCAATAACGAACAACAAGCTATGTCATTGTACTTGTAATAGCCCAACTCAAGAATCACGGAAACCTGTCACTAAAGGAGCAGTCAGAAACCTTGTCAACCAGTCCCTAAGCTATTCTCGGAAGACAGTTCAATGAAAAGATATCTGAAGTGTCAGCTTTACTTTAACACGTGCCCTCAAAGGGTGGGTCACGGTGGTTTCTTTCCCACTCAATTTATGATACATAACGCGACTCCCCGCTGAATTTTAGAATTCAAAATCTACTTGATGATGTTGTCACGCAATTACCCAGTGATTAGTTCCTTAATAGAACTTCATTAAATGTTGACATGAATGCTATTTCTAAGAATTATTTTTGTGCCCTTAATAGTAATTAAAGAAGATCATCTTTTGTTTTCATCAATGTGTTTTTCCCCCGATTAAGATTGCGTTACATGGCTTATTGAACAAAGTAATGTAATTATTTAGATCAAAAATAGATAAGTTTGTTTATGCTTCTGAAATTCTTTTTGTATGAAACTCTTTTCATGTACTAAAGGCTTGGGTAGTAGCCTAAAATGATTGGTAAAAAATTCTATGATCAGAAAATTAATAGAATGGCTTCAAGAGTTTCTGTCAATCTTTACGTTATTATTTTTCAATTTAATAAATTTAAATAAAATTACTTACCTATTTTGCATTACGATAGCGTGCAATTCTCAGTAGTGAAATTCGCCATCATTACTTCCTTAAAGCAGCTTTTCATTATACAAAATAAAGAATTAGAGAAATAACATTTCGACCACCAGCTGGTTCACCGGGGATATTGGTTATATTTAATTTCAGTTAAATAGTTTAAACAAAATTTCGTATTCATGATCCCATCAAATTGTTGGACTTGAAATCCTTGCAATATAGTTTTTCATACATTTTGTTTATTATTTTCATATTTTTTTTCTAATGGCAACTACTTCCATGACAGCATAGCGCTATTAAAAATGCAGTGGTCCTATTTATTTCACTTCTAACTTTTGCGCTAATTGAAATTCGTTTTTTATTCATCAAATAAACTGTACAAATACCAAACCAAATCCTTCTTCCTTAGATTTCAATAAAAAAAAAAACGTGATTAAATATTTGATAAAACAATGGAAACGGTTTGAATTTCAGGACAATAATGCTATCTATTGTTGAAAATTGGACAAAGCAACAATAATAATTCTAATTTTAAAAAATCATTGGAAGCATAGTTTTTTAGATTTTTAAATGGCATCATAATCAAATTTGTGCAATGTTATTTTCGAACGTTATCGCTGTAAAACATCAAAATTTTGGTTAATTTTTAATTAATTAAAATTTTAATTAATTTAAAAAACTCTTTTCGGTGTGAATACTCCCACTCTTCAAACTAAATATGTCAAAATTTGGTAGCTGTAGGTTAAATGGTCTAACCTATAGAGCGCCACACACACCTTCACACATCTTTATCTTTATTATTATTAGAGATAGAATATATATTTCATGGTAAATCTGCTTTAATAATTTATTCTGAATGATATATTTAAGTACAAAAAAGCAAATTGAAAGCTATTGATTTTCAAATGGTTAAAAATTTACTTGAAATGGCCATATTACCTTCAAATGCCTTAATTGTAAAGATATATAGTCTTGGGAAAATAATTTATTAGCAGAGGAATTTAAAATATTTCAATATTTTGGTGGGTTTAAAAATTTACTATATACATTTAAATTATTAGGCTCTGTTTTTAATATATATCAAGGCATGCTGTTCAAATTCCTCCGATGCTTATAATTTCTGAAAGGCGTCATGAAAAAGAGAAAGATAGTAGATTTTCTAGAAAACTTCCACCGTTCCCTTCATAATGTCACAAAGATGTAGCAAAGTAACCTTCTGTCACAATGATATAGATGACAACAAAGTGACCAATCCTTGGAAAAATGTCCTGTTCACACCATTCAATAACTACAGTTCAAAAATTCCCTTTCAAGAAATACCTTCAGGAGTGTCAACAAAAGTACTTCTTTAAAGACTTGTAAAATGCTTGGCTAAATGCTGAAAAAGGGTTGACGATTTTTTATTTTTATTTTTCAAACCCACTTCTTTACAATGACAAAGCTTTCCTACCCCTTTACTGTCTGCTCTCCTATCTCTTTATTTATATGCTTTTTCCCCACATTTCTACGAATGTGTTAGGTTAATGCGGAAGTAAACGGGCAGACGGATTTGTGAAAGACTGGTTCCCGAGGTAGATAGCATTTCTAAACCACAATATGGAAATTTGTTTTCCAGAAACCTAGTAACAGCATCCAGAGAATATTTGTTTCATATTTCCATAAAAAAAAATCGTCGAATTGCTGTATGAATGCAGGATTAATTAATTATGCCATATTACTTAAACTTTTTAAAGTAGTTTATATTTTAAGGACATTTTTAGCACTTACAAGTTGATATACCAGACATTATTTGGGATTAAAACATTTTCACATAACATTTTAAATGTGCTATAAGCTACTTTCATATAACAGATAAAACCTTTCCTATACATATATGCTGGACTAAGAAATTAAATTTAATGCTATTAATTTTTTAAGAAAAATTAATAGCAACTGAATGAAATATTGTATAGAAATGAAACTAATATCATTGCAATAATAAAAAAGATTAATCAAAATAACATTCAAAATGTTTTCGAAATATTTGTCAGAAGCGAATTAATTTCAATTGTCTCTTAACTTTTATGTAGTTTGCTTACTTCTTTCCCGGTTATTTATCTAAAAGGTTAGGCTAAAATTTTTATATCCTTTCTTGACCTTTAACTTTTTAAACTTTTTTTTCATGAAATTATAAATTTAATTTAATTGGACCTAAAGTCGTTAATAAACATAAATTGTTCAGAAAAAGGGTTGCATATTTTTAATTTTAAAAAGTTAATTTAACTTTCAAGAAAATGCCAACAACACTGTATACGAACGTTCAAGGGGAGCTCTTCAGATATAGGGATGAAAAGCTTCCAGTATGGTGATTGATTCTTGCTTGCCTGGTAAATAAATTGGGGGTCGATTTTCCCCTATTCCTGACGGTATATGCTTCCTTTATAAGGAGTTGAAACCGATGATGGCCATTACGATTTAATCATAGTTCTTATTTTAGTGTTCTTTTGACGACTGCCATTCAATATCCTGGATGGATTTAAAGTGATGAGAAGGTGACTTCACTTTCGCGGTTAATATTTACACGAATAAACTTAAGCCTTCGTGAATCATCGTGTGACATTAATCAAACTAAGAATTGAATATTAACATAAAAATTGCAATGTGTCATTCTATTTTCTCTTTCAAGAGTTACTATAAGACAAGAGAAATGAGACAGAATGAACTTGACACGTTTAATACTATAATTTCAGCAGTTTTGTTGTTGTTATTGTTTGTTTATTTGTTTAAAGCAGTATGCCAATAAGTCGTTTGTAATAGGTGCATTGGCAAGGGTTGACCTAGTGAAAAATAAACAAATAAATAAAATTTTGCGCTGCCCTTGTCATCTCTTGTAGAGTTGAAGTAATTTAATATGACAGAGAATTTCTAATTTAAAGTAATGCTGATAAGAAAATTGAAATTTATTTAATGATAGCTAAAAAAAACTTGTTTGATAAAATTTTAAAATTTCACAACACCATCAGATTACTAATTTCAATTCATGGCATTTGTCCGTTAAGTGATAAAAAAAAATGGCTCACTGCACTAAATTTATAAAACGCGAATATTGCTGCTTTTTTTACGTGGTGGTGGTGGGGGCTTTAGCACGATTATCGATTCTGACAGCTCCCAAAACATCCGCAGATTGGCATTCTTCTCTAGGCAAAACTTCTTTATGGTAAATAGAGCAGCTGCTAACGGCCAATCTGATGCTTTCTCATTAATAATGATTGCTTTCATAATCTCCTTTCCAATTTCATAAACGTAAGAAAATATTTGAAAGGCGTATCAATAATTAATTTTTTATACACAGCAAAAATTTCTTCTATAACATTTTTCTAGAAATGTTTGTTCTTCTTATAGTAGTTGTTGAAATAAAGCAACAATAAGTTTCATGTTGATTAATTATTTTTATTGACTTTCATGGATATTAGTAAATTAGCAGAACCTACAAAACGTTGTCCTTGACACAATGAATAATTTCACACTCTACTCCGCTTACAATTTTATCTTCGCCGATAGCATGAGTGCTTTGGAGACACTCTCGCATTACCACAATCGGATACATCCGGTTGCCATTAAAATTTTATTTACCTTGCGAGTTTTAAAAAATGATGGCTTTGACATTATTTTCTGTTGGGTACAGAATCATATCGGCATCTTGGGGAATGAGAAGGCGGAATTGGCCGCAAAATCTGCAATGACCTTTTTAAGCATAGGACTTCCCTTTAGTGACATTAAGGGGTCGATCTATGGTTATATCTGTTCTAACTGGCAGATGTCATGGGATGTGCAGATCCAAAATAAATTACATTGTGTTAAAATGGTTTGACATTGTTTCTTGGCCTGTTCATTCTATACACGAGATGGATGTTAAATTTACTCGTCTCTGTATAAGGCATACGCGCTTCACCCACAAATATCTTATATTCGGTGAAAATGCGTGTATGTGCAACAGCCGCCAAGTTCCTTTTACTGTTCATCATATTTTAATTGTATGTCCTGTTTTTGATTCTTATCGTTCTTGGAGTTTTACCTTGGCTTCTTCAACTTTACAAGACCTGGTAGGTGAAAAATACCACCAAAATATTTTTAATTTCTTAAAAGCTCTAGGCTTTTTTGCTTGCATATAGTATCTTTCTTCTTCTTTTGTGTTATACAAGATTAAAAGCAAATATCAATTACTCCATTGTATTTAATTTTCATGAATCATCGTTTATAAATTTTAAGATTCTAATAAATTTTGTTTAATCATCTTTCATGTGTTTTTAACTTTATACATCTGATCTTGTATTTTAATAAATGAATGTTTTATAAAACTTTTTTACAATTTTACTATTGGATTGACCCAGCATAGCCAAATATGGCTCTTGAGCCAGAAACCATCACAAAACCAAACCTTGATACAACGAATATCCAAACCATAATAACAAAAATAAAAATAAATAAATGAAATAAAAAATGGCTATAAAAAGGAAGCAGTTTGTTTTTTATTATTATTTTTATTTTATATGTTTATGTCTCTTGGGGCTTAGTAATATCACTAGCGAATTACAAGCAATAAAACCAAAACAAATAAGTGAAAATGAAAACGCTGTAAAATGAGTGAAATAAATAGATAGTAAGAAGCAATGAAATTTTTCTGTAAATAATGGCAACAGAATTACAATTTCTTAGAAAGCTTGTGCAAATAATGGCCACAGAATTACAATTTTTTGAAAGTTTGCTGCAAATAATGGCCAAAGAATTACAATTTCTTAGAAAGCTTGTGCAAATAATGGCCATAGAATTACAATTCCTTAGAAAAAGTTTGTTGCAAATAATGGTGACATAATTAAAATTTTATAAAAATAATTTTCATGATTCTTGATCTTCTAATCGACTCCTTGAGAAATTAGCAAAAAAAAAAAAAAAAAAAAATCTCACACGGACGAGTTTTCTGCTAAAAAGCAGAAAATAAATAAATATACATGTGGCAAATAATTAATGAGAACAAAATTTTTTAAAAATAGAATTTTGACTATTTATGTCTTAAATCGGAAAGAATTGCTTGAATAATGACACCAAAAAATTTGAAAAGAAAAAAAGGAATCAAAATAATGTATAGAGTAATTTTAGATTTAATTAATTACATTTTTTTTTTTAGGAAAATGTGACTTTTTTTTAATTTATCAAAATGCAGTAAATTATATCATGGAAGCAAATCAATTTTTTTAATAACGATAATAGTTTGTTATCTTTAATGGGATACAGATTTTTTCCCCTACAATCATTAGAGACGATACTACAGCCAAATGTGTGCAAAAGAAATCATTTAAATCTACACAAAGTATTAAAATAATAAAAATGTGCCCTAAATTTTAAAATGTGTACTTCAAGGTGCATTGAATGATCATTGCGACTATCACTACAACAAATTTCACGGCTACAAATATGATAGATTCGTCCCGCTTCGAGAACGCAAACACTTCCAATGCCTTGCTTATCTTATTCTACTGTTACTATTTCTGCATCTGCATCTTGCATTCTTACGTAAAGAAATCATCCAAAACTTTAAATCTCAATGGCTCAAAGAAGAAAATTATATTGTCGTCATTAATTTACTAACCAAAACAAAATAAATATCTTCTTCACATCATCCATAATCTCAGAAACTCAAAAGAAGAAAACTGTATTGTCATCATTAACTTACTAACCAAGACAAAATAAATATCTCCTTCACATCATTTATATGCATAAGTAATCATTTTAGTCTTCACTTTTCCTTT
This sequence comes from Argiope aurantia, assembly GCA_026543865.1. Taxonomy (NCBI): domain Eukaryota; kingdom Metazoa; phylum Arthropoda; class Arachnida; order Araneae; family Araneidae; genus Argiope; species Argiope aurantia. The sequence goes on along the minus strand of JAPMOR010079410.1, from coordinate 249,521 downwards.
CGCACTTCCTTCAGTCATACAAATGAAAACATATCATTTTCCTTGAAGCCTTTGAGCCACTCTTTATTCCTTCCTTTTTATAGTTCCGTTCATTTCTCCACCCTTTTTCGCCACTACTTATCTCCACGGCTTTTCCGCACTCTTTAGTGAACCCCAAGGTTTAATAGACCGATGAAAAAGGTTCTCGGTGCGCCTGGTTGTTGGGTAAACCCCTTTTGTCCATAATGCTTGCCTTCACGGAATGTGTCCTTAATTTGACACGGCCATTCATGTATGGTCATTATTCTCTGAATGGACGCGTTGAGTCTTTTAGGGGTTCCTACAGCTGGTGGTGGGGTTCATTTTGACCATGCTGTTAAACTAGTTTAGTGTTAGGATTAGTGTTTTGTAAAGATTTGCAACTGCAATTTTAGCAGTTTTACTAAGAAGAAAGTAGATTTTAGTGACATATCTTTTTCTAAAAGGTGTATACGTTCTTTAGTGCCGTTTTTGAACGTTACTTGAAATGATTTTGGACTTGAAACCTCCGATTTATATACAGCTAACATGTATTATGAATAAAAACATAATTAAAATGTAATTTTTGATAAGTCAACATTTTTCTGTCAACTAATATAATTCTAATTGTATACATTACAATTAAATACAGAACTTCGTAAAAAACTCATTGTTAGTTGTTGTAATTTGAATTGAAAATTTTAAGAGTAGGAACTAATCAACTCACTAAGAATCAATGGGTTAAAATTGGAGTGTTACTATTTTTTTTTAAATCTGCTTTATCAATTTATTTTTATTAATTTGATTAAATAATATATTTTTTATTTATTAATTCTATATTTAGTTTTCCAAATGCGCACTTTAAATACGAACAGTTTTAAAATGAAATAAATACTATGCAACGTAATGAATTGTCATTTAAATATCGTTATGATGAAATTCAACAGCTGTAACAGTAAGAGGTAAACAGATTAGCCCACGGAGGTCAAGACTTACGCAGTTAAAGTGTTAAATAAGGAAGTTTTCAGCAAGCAAACGTTTAATCAAACAATTAAAGAACAAAATTACATTTCAAATTATTTTTCTGCATTTCATACGTATATCAATATGTATTCATAAGACCTTTTCCAAAAAATAAAAAAAATAATAAGGAAAAACAGTAATAAAATCAATGTAGGGTAATACAATTTCCTTTTAGTTTTATTGCTTCTTATATTTTGACAGTGGATTATTCTACAAAAAAAATTTACTATCTATCTAAGTTTGATCACACAAACACTTTTATTTTCAAAAAAATCAGGTAAAACTAAGAAATTTTTGAAAAGAGATTGTAACTATGCAGGAGTATTTATATTTTCCAGCTTTTCAGAAAAGTAAAACGTTATTTTTATTTATTTGGAAAGAAAAATTTGGTGCCAAAAGGTGGTAAAAAATGAATTAATTCTTTATTTCGGATACTACAAGACTCAATTTTTATAGAACTAGCTGAAATTATTTGAAGGTTACTAAATATATTATCTTTTGTTTAGACAAGTCAAATATACAAAAGTAAATTTTTTCGTTTTTGTTCATACATTTGATATTTCCTGCCTGTTTAAGAATTGCCCAAACATCGTTAACCGTTGTAACAAATAGTAAAATAAAAAGAATATTTCATCATTTTAAACTTATTTCCAAATAAAAATGAAATGGAAATTGCTTGTGTTCTGTATTCTTATTAAAAAACATTCAATGCCATAATTAGTTTTTTCAAACTCCTAAAAAGTGGATTATATTTTTATTTTTTATTTTTCTATTTTTATTTTTCTATTTATTTTTCTTTTTAACTGATGATAGTTGTGGCAAATTTATCTGTTAACCAAACATTCAAAACAGAAAATGGCACTTACAAATGTTAAAATATTTTTGGTTTTTCCACCCTATTTTTTTTATTCCCTAAATGCTACACAATTACAAAACAGCAGCAAATACCAATTGTTATGACTTTCAAGTTTTGATTATCTCTCAAGAAGCTATGGACTAGTAGTTCTATTACAAACTGTGCCACGTGGCAATATAAGTCTGCTGCTTTCAGAAGCTTTGTCAACAGTGTGGGAAAACACTCATTATCAAGTAAAACAAATTTCTTGTTGCCCATAGTTTATTTTATGATAAGGATAAGCTGTCAATAAACAGATACTACTGTTGGTCAAACGCTTCTAGTAGCTGTACAATTACACTGCCGATGACTAAGAAACTGTACAAGCATTCTTGATAGTTTCGTATCAGGCAGATGACTGCTATTTTTACTTTTGGCACAGTAAAATTTAGAAATATAATCTCTTTTTGGTTTATCTTTGCGATTTAAGATAAATCTGATTGGAATGACTGGAAAAAAGGTTTTTGATTTAAGATATGTAATTGAATTTATTACATTAAGAAAAGGATCAACTTTCTATTCTTCTTGGTTTGAGGTTTCAGTTTAATTCTAAAGGCATCAAACCGATCTAATTGTTCTTAAAGTGTTGTGGGAGTAAGGTCGTACTGCCAAGGGCCCGTCGAATGTTCGACCTTAATATTCCAAGACTATAAAATTGTGTCAAAGATACTAAGTTTTTAAAACAAATTCTGGTATGAATTGCAGCGTTGATGTTTCTTTAATCGGTATCGAGTGTATACTTGTTGTTCTCATTGCTCTTACTAATATAGATTCAAAGTTGCTATTAATTAGACACAAATTCTGTAATTCAAAACTAACATTCATTTTGCGAATTTAATTATCACAGTTGAGAACTGAACTAACAGTGAGAGTTCCTTTTCAAATTTGGACTCATTCTAATCCGTTGTTTTACGAATACATCTTGAAATGATTAATCCATCTAAAATTGTTCTGTTGATTATTATAAATGAGATAATTTGTTATCCAGAATATCCATTCATTTGTAAAAAGAGTGTAATTTTATAAGATTTTTACTGTCTCATATATGAAGTATCGAGAAAGTATTGTAATCGTCAAGCAAAATCGAACTCACTCAAGATTTTGACGTATCTACACGTTTTAGGCCTTTCTAACTTTGAAAAATACATTTTTAGCATTATGTCTACCTGGCTATGACAAATATAGATAAATAAAAAAAGCTTTGAGATAGGCGGTTGAAATTTGGATATAGTCTTTACACCAAAGTTGTAAACTTCTATCAAATATTGGGCGAATTCCATTGAGAAGAAGTCTTTCTATCCGGCTATTTGAATATAAATTAAAACGATGCTACGTCCCGTAGAGAACTAGAAAGATAAATTTAAGTGCACAGATTTAAAATACATAGTGTAGACACTTATCAAATTTTGAACCTAATCCAGATAGGAGTAGGTCATCTGTCTGTCTGTACTTTCAGAAGCAAGCAAATGCGAGAACTCAAAAACCCAATGATTTAAATGTATCAAATTTGGTATGTGATTTTATGACTACACATTTAATACTGTGTCAAATTTTAGTTTCAGCTAGTAAAAAAATATGGCGTCTAAAATACAAATTCGATTTTTGGATACTCTTAATAGCATGTTATGGATTCATCGCAAATAACTTGCAAGGATTACACAATAGATTCAGTAAATATGTTAAATTCAAACTAAAGTTTAATCTTTAATAACTATTGTACGCCAACGCCATCAAGACATTTTCTGCCTTATCCAGGATTCACAACTTGTTGTTGGGGGTAGGGGATAACACTTCTATTACAGAAAAGGCGAGACAGTTTGGAGAAGACCACTACCATAGCTATATGGATATCTTTATATGCTATCACTGTACCTGCGAATTAACCATCATTTAAAATCTATTTCATTCTAGTTTTTCCAGTTACCAAAAAAAAAAAATCGATGATTCAGATCCTCATCGCAAATTAAAAGCAACAACAATTAAAATTTAGTAATTAAAAAATTTCATATTAAATTTTTCCTTGTAACTCTTTAAGATATCAGTATGGGTAACTTGTTGTGATGGTATATATATATATTTTAAATTCATGAAATAATTTTATCATTTGAACTTGTTAAATGAAAACACACACTTCCACATAAAAATCAACATCTAAAGAAAAAAGTAGCCGATGAATTAATTTCATAGGACGTCTTCATACTGAACAGACCTCGATGAAACATTTATTTTTAGTAAACGATTCCCCCTTTTGTTAGAAATCGAATACGCAAATACTCTCAAATACAGTCAAAAACGGCTCAAAGCAACGGAAATTGCGTGTTTTATTTGTGAGCCCTACCTTTCCTATCAAATCAGCGTTTCTTACTTCTTACTTCCTACTGCTGCTAGGATTTTAACAGTTAAGACGTCAGCGTTTATTTTAAACGGCATTGAGGTAAAGAACTTCTGAGTCCTTTTTGTGATCGTTTTTTGACAACTGAGTCGGGGGGGGGGGGGGGGGGGAGTGCAGCAACAGAGATTAGGGAAAGAGTGCTCGGAATCTTTCTTTCGAAATGCGTTCTCTCGATTGAAAGTTATTGCGTATTTTTTATAGTTGGCAACAGGCATGAAATGCGAGGAAAAAATACTGTCTTTTTTTTATTAATATTTTAAATACCTTTCCCTTATTTTTCCACTTTTATTAATGTTTTTTATTGTTTTTGGAAAGTAATTATCAGCTCATAAATATAAGTCCAGAAATGGTTTGTGGTTATAATAAATTAAAAATTAGGCCAAAATTACGAAGAAAAAATAATAAGTGAATGTGATCTTTCAAATAAGTTAAATAGCATGTTATAATGTGTTTTTGAATATGCTGCTCAGTATCCAGACCATACTAAATTTTTGGTACTGAATTCAACTCCTTGAAAAAAGCTGTATATAATTGAAAAAGAGAAGAAAAGAAAAGAAAATATTTTATCTGCTTCAAGTTGCATTATATTTCTATACTAGAGAGAAAATAAAAATGTCTTTTTTTAGCATAAAATTAGACTGCTGAAAAGATGTAACAATTTCGATGAATAATTTGATACCGATTATTTGTGTATTTTTATTGCTATTTGTTTCTAAAAGTGTGAAAAATGAATATGTTCAAAACCAGTATCTGGCATATCTTGTAACTTGCGTAAATATTATAACTCAAAAATCGTCTATCAGTTAATAATAATAATAGTTAAATAAATAAATAATTAAAAATTAAAAAAAACATTCAAAATACATATTCGGTTTACTTTATTACATTTCTAAACAAATAACTCACAAAATACAACTCTGTTGGACTCTGAAAATAAAAACCTTTGGTCTTCACGTTTTTTCCCTAAGTCCACAATTTTACGTTGAAATAAAGGGAAATAACATCTTGTTAAGAAAGGTACAAGAAAGTTTTGGGGAAACTACTTCTGTTGGGTTAAAAATACAATACTTCAAGAATTTACCATAACTGAATATTACATTAGATGTCACTGTAGAAAAAAAAAATCCTATTTGTACTTTTCCTTCTGTAAATTTGATGAAATCAATTTACGTTATGCCATAATGCTTTTTTAAACGTCACCGAATATTTCATCTTTGTTTTAAATATTTGTTGTCTATTTTTTTATAATAGTTAAACGTTAAACAGATAACGGATAGTGGTTTTTAAAAGCAAACTGAAGTAATATATTCAAGCATATTTTGAATCCACAGTTTGTGATATTTATAACTTACGACGCAATTGAAAACTGCTTCCCAATTTTATTTGAATTTCAAATATTTTCAAACAAATACTTTTATATATATTCGACTTTTCATTACATATTTAGACAAGTATACACATTTAGAGTTACTCATTATTTACTAATTACAAACAGAGAAAATTCGTGAGCTTTTTTTTCTGTTCCTTGTAAACATTTCTTCGAGTTTTTTGATAAAAAAGCACATACATAAGATATCACTTTCCTATCAAAAGGAAAATTCGCAGAAAAGTATTTACACAAAGTTGATAATATCTTTGCAAATATTTGTAACCATCAGAAAAACAAGAAAAAATTAAGGTTCTGACCTTGTAAATAATACAAAAACACGTTTGTACAAGTAAGTTTTTACCCAATCAGGAATTAAAGGAGTGTGCTGTTAAATATATTATTTGTCTGCACGTGTAAGACATGTTTGTCGAATTATATTCTTATTTCACTTCGATGTTCCATAGGTTGTTATTGGACATTGAAGGTCATTTGATAAAACTGTTAGGTATTTCACCATAGGTTATTTGGAGGTTATATTTATAATCCGTATATTTAATACTATGCAAAACTTCGGATCTTTATCCCTTGTGAAGTTTTCCCACCTTATAATTTGTTTATTATGTTTTTAAAAAATTGTCCTATATCAGATAGTATATTAAATGGAAATACCATTCCAATTGAATGGAAATGCCGTTATAAACTGTAGAGTCATTGCAGAGTAAATGTTATTTGGGCTCAAAAGTTATTATTTTTTTCCCCTTTCTCCTTTTTTTCCTCCTTTCTTTTGTGCATTTGAATTATTCTCTTAATTAGAAGCTTACCCATCACATTCATTGAGCTTAAAACTGCAATTTTAAATCTAACTGTGCTCGAATTTATAACTTCCACTTTATTGTATTTTGATATAATAGAGGGAAAAAACTGATTTTATTTCTAAAACCAAATCGTCGCATATCCAATTTGGGGCCTTAAATAAAAAATAAATAAATAAAATAAAACAAAATACAAATAATATAAATTAAAAAAAGCCATAAAGTAAAAAAGATTTGATATATTTGCATTTCCTTAAAATTTTTACTGCAATGTATAATATATATCGAATATTCAGAGATTTTTAAAATTTTGTTTCAGGTAATAAAAATATAGTAATAAAGCATTTGTAATTAGTTTGAATTGTAAAAGTCCTGTATTTTGGTCCTGAACCTAAAATCTTGGAAGTTTGTTTTTACTGCCTCTAGAAGATATAATCAATACACTTACATATGATTTTCTCTTCCATGTAACATTCTATTAGATTTATCTATGGATTATGATGTTTTTCTTATTTTAGTTTCAGTTGGCTCCTTTGTAAGATTAAAATTCCGAATATGACTAATTCAAATAGTTATTAATTTGCCTCTGTCCATATGTTAATTGATATTTGGTGACAGAATCAAATACCAATGGTATTTCCTTTTTCAATGCATATTTCGGAATTTATTGTTTCTTCGTACAGAAAAAACAAACAAACAAACAAACAAATAAACAAACAAATCCTCAGTCTGTATTATATTAGATATTCTTTCCTTCATTTTAAACTATATTTTTCTTATATTAAAATGCTGAAACTGTTTATTTAACATGATGTCAAATCTTTCTATCCGTGGGTTATCAGCTCTCAACCTTAGATTAAATATCTATACTCTTAATAATTCTTCACTACAAATTTTTTCTTGCAATATAAATCCCCAATGCTTCAGTGAAATATTGATTTAACATAAATTGAATTTTTGACTTTTAAAGCTGCAATTTTTTTAATACAATTCTAATGCGCAAAATATTCCATAAACATTCGAAAAATTAAACTTGAATCAAGGATTCCATGAGTCTCTTCTCTCCTTATATCTCTAAATTAAATCCGTTTGGATTAATGCATCCAACTGCAGAGCTAGAATTATGGCCATAATATTTTTTAAGTTATTCATCTGAAGCTCATTAGAGATTTGTAGGTATACAAGTCACCGTCAGAATGTTTTTCTATTTAACAATCTTTAAACAAATGAAAATAAAACTTTACGGTTATATGATTCTTTTGGATAAATTCAATTATGTATATTTAAATTTATGCCGGATATGTTTCTCCTTTTATGTTGATATTGGAGCAATTCATCTTTCATCTTTTCATCAGTGTTTTTATAATTAAAAGTCTATACTTTTGTACTGGAATTTTGAAAATAATTTCTTATCTGTTGGGAAAAATAATAATAATAAAATAAATAAACAAAGAACGAATTAATGACAAAAGTTGGTGATGTACAACTCTTATAATAAAATTCAAATGTCAACCATAAATAATAATTTTTCCCCTCAAGGTGTCTGAATGACCCTATTGTCGAATTAATTATACGGACAAAAAGTGAGAACGCGAAAACTGCTTATAACCCCGCAATTTCTTATGTCCATATTTAAGATGTTCCCAGGAGGGATATACTTCCAGTAACAGTCACAAAGAATTTATCCCATATCTGCCTTGGCATGAGGGTTGAGAGACTGTCGTAATGAAAGCGACAAATGGCTAGCTTGGATCCAATTTGCCTCGACTTAATTCTTCCTGTAGCTCGTCTTTGGAATGGACGTAACTCTTCCACACAACATATTTATAACCTCCTGGAAATTAGATTTTTATTCATGTATTCTTGGTGCCTTTGGATAGAGGTACTCTCAATGAAAACAATTGAAAATTATATAGTACTGTGCTAGTAGCAGTGTAGTTGAATATTAGTAAATGTTAACAGTAACAATCTAGGTGAATGTTCTGTATTATTGCATGTACTATTATTTTCGTGAGTAAGATAAAAAAAAATATATAAAGAGAAATGTAGTCTTGCAATCTAATATAACATGGTGAGGATGACACTCTTGAGTTAGAAAAGTTGAGTACATTTTGAAATAATTCTTCCTCTCTCTCTCTTTTTTATCTCCTTTTCAAGTATTTTGCCTTATTATGTGTTGAAAAGGACAGCTTTCATTTGCCATTCTACATGTTGTTTTTACTATTTATAAATATGTGTATAACACATGTGTGAGTGTGAAAACAATTGCTTATACTTGGTGAATACAATTCGAATCAAAAGAAAAATTCTCATGTTTTCTCTGCTAAATTCTGAGTAAAGGTGTTCCTCTCTTTTTCAGTTTTTTGTTTATCTCAGATCTGTCATCTGTCTTCCCGAATTTTAGGATCATAATAATTGTTGTTGTTTTGTTGCACTTTCTTTCAGTTTCAAAGATAATGAAATCAATGTTATTGTTCAATCCTTTTAGTCCATCCAAGTCTAATCCTTTAGTTTTTTAGACTTTTATTTTGAGCTTAAGAATAATCGTTCTTGCAAAATAACTCTCAAAGAATTCGAAAACATGATAAAGATTCGACATAATAATGCCAGTTTCCTAAATGAAAAATGTTTGATTATTTTCAGTTGAAAAGCGATACATGTTTGAAAAACAATCATCTACAGTTATTTCCAAATTCCAAAGCATTAAAAAATATTACGACATGAAAAAGAAATTTAGTCTTGGGGAGATGATTGTTGTTTGGACTTCGGAGAAAAACTAAGATTATTTAGGGATATGAAATGAGCTATAACATTGCCCTTTACACTTTCAAAGAATTAAATTTTGAAGAAAAGTAATAGGTAATTGCTATTTTTTCATTCATTTTAGGAGCTACTTTTTTTTATTCGACATTTAATTTGCTAGAAATTTTTTTTAAAAAAATCAACTTTTATAGCTGTTACTGAACTATTAATGCAGTAATATTATTTGATATATTATTTACACGCGAATAGTCGAAAAATACGGGAAGAATTTTCATCACGAAAGTATATACATTACTTTTTTAAAAACTAAATGCAACATTATTATTATTATTATTATTATTATTTTTTATTTGCCTTTTTTAAGCATGTTTTCTTTTTACCGATAAGTCCTATTTCAATTCATCGAAAGTCCAAGATACTATTTACATATACTGTTATAACTATAAATCATGAATAATTATATAAATTTTTATTTAACTATAACGAAAGAACAAGAAAAAATAAAAGGAATTTCCACGCATAATGCGTGAATATTTTATTAAATACTTACCAATCTCGTATAATATTTATCAAATATTAAAGACAACTACAACTAATGAATAAATAAAAACGAAGAGATATGAATTATTAAGCATTTGAGCATTAATGAATCAGAATGATTCACTTATGACTCTCAATTTTTTTTTATTTTCATGAATTTATTATGAACTTGCAATATCTTTCATTTCCTCAATAAATAATTAATTTTCTTTTGCATTTTGAAATACATTGTCTGTAAACATGCTGTATTGAATAGCTAAAAGTAAACTATCTAAAATTTGGACAAAAATATATTTAATTTTAATAAGCATTTAATTCCGATTCATATGTTAAAATATGTATTGTTTCGGTGTCAGTGAAAATTAAATACGTATATATAATTTTAATTGCTATTAAACGTTTTAATAATATGGACAATAAATTAATCGTTCATAAATATTAAATAGAAAAGCATTTTTGCATAGATGAACATTAAATTCTAATGTTAATAGTTGAAATTGTAAATAAAAATTTTTGTTATTTTTTAAAAAACAATGTTTTTAACAATTTTTTTCCTTTTCAGTACATATTTAAATACGTGTTTACAAACATAAAATTCATCACATTTTATTTCTTATTAAATTAAAAGAAAACTACATTGTTTTTAAATACATTTTTCCTAGTCTAAAAGAGGCGTATTAATTTTTTAAATACGATTATTAAAAAAAGAAAGCGTAAATGAATATTTAAAAAAAATATATTCATTTTCCTTCAAAAAAAAAAATCCACATTCAAAACTTTTTGAAAAGATCACAAAAACCTTTATTAATCACTGAATATTCATAATCCTACTTGTATAACTATTTTTAACTGTTTTAAAAACAAAAGCAAACTTCTTTAAATAACTATTATTCATCAAATTGAACTAGTTAAAAGTATTACGTTGCTGATAAACGAAAAACGCATCTGAAACACACGATAACAAAAACAAAAAAATAAAGCTACCAGTCATAGGCAGAAATAGCCAACTCTCTTTTCATGTTTTTATCTGAAACCTACTTGTACGCAAATCGGCGCGAGCGACAACAAAAAAGTTCGAACAAAACTCTTACGACGCGAAGGAAGCGATGTCGTCTCCATAACGCAGTGATTGGCATGGAGACATTGATTGGCGTCTTCCTTGGACCAATAGGATCGCTCCCTACATCTGATGCCAGCAAATGAGATCACGTTACTTGCTCGGCCATGGATACGACTGCTGGCTCCTCCTTCCTTTTTCCGTTTATGGCTAATAGCATTGACGAAGACTTCGTAACCTATAAGGGATCACTAGCTCTTCACTTACCACTCCTCGAGAGGGGAACCCACATTCAGCAGTTTCCGTGAGCAAGCGAGACCTGAATTTTGATAGCTCGTTTACTTGTTTCAAGATCTGTGCCAGCGAGCAGTCTCCGGATCATTTGTTTGCGGTATCGGAGAAAGGAGGGTTGTGATTTTCTTAGCTCTTGCAGACAGATAATGTAGAAACTCTTTTGTTTTTTATTCTTCGCTTGCTTTGAAAAAGTTTTTGTCGCACTGTTTTTTTTTTGTTTTTTTTTCATTATATTTTTAAGACACCCTTTTTTATATGCTGCCTAATTGGTTAAATATTTATTTATTTTTAATTGAAAAATTGGGATATATTTAAGGAACTAGGATCGTTGTTAGAATTGATTCTGCGTATACGTATCTCCAATGCAAAGTACCGTTTTTAAAAATCTGAACTTGATTTTACAAATGCCTTTGAACATTTTTTAAGAGTCCTGTAATTGAAGACATTGAATTTTTACTGTGTACCGTTGAAGGAGCGAAAATAATCAATACTACGTACTTGGTTCTTAAATTATGTGGACAAATGTTATTATTTTAATTTCTTTCTGTTAGAAATGTTGATGTCAGTGACATGGTATTCTAATGAAGATACGAAACAAACGCATAAAAAGACTGCAAAGTTAAAACAATTATAAAAACTTTCGATTAAAGAAAGTCAGTTTGTTAGTATCAAGAATCAATGAAATGACACTATCAAGTGAATGTTGTCCATCATAATATTCATAGATTTCCATGCCAATCACCAAGACTTTATGTTAACTGCACTTGTTAGCTGTGACTTAGTTTTCCCATGAAACACAGAAATCAAATGGCTCTGGGACTGAGTCAACCTACTCCCATTCCTGGATACAATCCCATGGTGTTCCTGCCAACACTAAACTTCTCAATCAACCAAGTGGCCGCCGTCTGTGAGACCTTGGAAGAGAGTGGGGACATCGAAAGATTGGGCCGTTTCTTGTGGTCATTGCCAGTTGCCCATCCCAACTGTGCAGAACTCAATAAGAACGAATCTGTTTTAAGGGCAAGGGCCTTGGTGGCCTTCCACACTGGGAACTTCAGAGAACTTTATGGCATACTCGAAAGTCATCGATTTACAAAGGTATCCCATTCTAAATTGCAAGCCATGTGGCTAGAAGCTCACTACCAGGAAGCTGAGAAGCTGAGAGGAAGACCCCTGGGTCCTGTGGACAAGTACAGAGTCAGGAAGAAGTACCCTTTGCCCAGAACGATTTGGGACGGCGAGCAGAAGACGCATTGCTTCAAGGAACGAACTAGAAGTTTGTTGAGGGAATGGTACCTGCAGGATCCGTATCCCAATCCCACGAAAAAGAAAGAGCTGGCACAGGCGACCGGACTGACGCCGACCCAGGTGGGGAATTGGTTCAAGAATCGCCGACAGAGAGACCGAGCAGCTGCGGCGAAAAATAGGTGAGAATGTCTATTTATTTTTCATTTGATGCTTGGACGCAGTCACTGTTTTGTTGAATATGGAGGAAACTTGAAGCTAATTTTTTTTTCTGAATGTCTCTGATTCTATGATGCATTGATTTAAATTTCAGAGTAATTAATTAATTGGTTGATTGATAATTTTTTAAATGTTATTAAATAACAATATAAAATACAGAAGATAAGTATAAAAAATTCACAATGTTGCATTTTATGTCTTGACAATATGGAATTTGATATTTAATTATGCATTAAAGTCACATAATTATCCTGAAAACGGTGGTTTGTTGCCACTGATTGATTAATTATTTTTCTTCACATATTCATTATATATTTTTTAAAAAGTATCGCTGATTTGTTTATTAAAAAGGTAAGCATAGTAAACTATTTGGCGAGTAATATTTAAGCTGTTAAATTAAATAATTATGTTTATATAAAAACTACATATTAAGATTTTTATTGTTTGAAACCATTATCTCTGGAATTGAATGCAAAGGAAATAATCAATAGCGAAATATTTTTGTAAAGGTGTGAATAAATTAGTTTGATGAAAAAAAAATATGATAAATTGACAACATTTTGCATTTGAGAGTTGGCTGCTTATAGATTTATTTTCTACGCATGTATCTAATTATACTGTATGAAGAAGATTAGTGTAAGAATTGGAGGTATAAATTTTTAATTTTGAATAAAGAAAATAATTTGGAAAAAAGAGTTCCATTTCGATTTGGAAAACGATGAGCCTATGATATGTAACTTTCAATGTTGTATTTTGCATGATCTTTCTTATTTGTTAATTATTGTGTCATTTTCAAATATTCATTAAATTACCTAAATAAAGATGACAAAATTCTAAGCAAAGCATACAGTAAACATTAAAAATTAAGAATTCGATGCTAAAAAATTACTAAACTTTAGAAAAAACCAAGTTTATTTAGTTGTATATTCTAGAGAATTTTCATCAAAAATATTTATTTATGACAATTAAAGTTCATTAAATTTATTAAGTATCTGAAATTCTGATTTCAGTGGTATTTTGTTACATTTAATTTACACCTAATATAATACGAAACTAATAACTAATATACCAATGTATTAATAAATAATACTTGTGAATTTTTTTGAATAATTTAATAAAATTAAGATACATATAAATCATAAAATAATTTGTTGGGTTGGATTTTATTTCCAAATTGAAGCTAGTATCATAAGATTTTAAATATTTTATTGTTAGTAGTATCATAGGATTTTAAATATTATATAAGATTCCGGACTCTTACCGACACATTAAATTTTCTTTAAATGTATAATCGAACCGTCAAATAAAAAAGCATGAAGTGCTTTATTATTTAAATTAAGGGATTATTTGAGAAAAATGTACCTTAACTCATATCTTTTATCTTTAATAATACAAATAGAAATTTTTTTGTAATCTTTTAATTTGAAATGTTAGTAAAAAAAGTACCATTTACCTAACCATTTCATACCTATATTTTTAATAAAAGGCAAAAATGACAAAGTTTTAATTGAATCTCAATCATAATATGTAAAATGCTATTTAAGAAAGTTTAAAAGGTATTTAAGATACAGAGTTTTTAGAAAAAAATATTATTAAGATTTATAAATAATTAAGAAAATTTATTTAATTATTTGCAAATTTTATCGAATTAAAATTAAAATGGCAGCCGCATTTTCAATCGCAATAGTTGATGAAATCAGAAATCTATGATATTTTTCAACTTGACACATTCTTACGCGTTACCGATTCGGTGTAGATAATTAATTAAATTTACTTACTGATTTTGATTTTATCAGGCATCTTTCTACGAATTTAAGTCAAAAGTATTCTAAATTTAATAGTATTTAAGTACAATATTCATCCTATAAAGCTAAAAGTTCAATTATAATTATGTTGGTCTGTATTAATAAAACTTAACACTCAGAAAATATTTTTATTATAAACTAAAATCATTTAGTATGAGACAAAATCAAAAAAAAACATTAGCAATTTAAGCCCAATAAATATATTTCATATACTTTTATTTTGATTGCTATTATTGCCACTAACAGAAGATTTTAAAGATATTTTCAGAATCAAAGGGATATATCAAATTAGATAATGTTTTGCCAATTTTATTCTCATGTAGCCATGAAAATATCGTCTTTTTTATTTTTAAGTAAATTTTATGTTCCACGATTCTGATCTGAGATGTTTTGTAAATTCAGCGTTATTATCGGTAATGTTTAATAAACTTCGAATTCTTGAAATGTTAAGTCTAAGATTATATCACCATTAATAATTTTTTTCAAATGCTCTTTGAGAATTAACTTGTTTTAGTTTATTATGTGGCGATAAAAACTGAATTGAAATCTATATTAATTTTGATAATATTGTGGATATTCTTATATATAAATTTTTCTTTTAATTCCTGGGTAATTTTTGATAAAAATCTGTTGAAACGCTTTCACAAAAGGCACTTTTTTATTGTTGTGCCAAAAGAGAATTTGTTTGTTACATTCATCAAAATTGTATGGAATACAAACTTTTAAAGAATTGAATCACCTTTTTTTTAAATTGGGGGTGCATTTTTTATTTTTTTTAATCAGTTTATTCTTTTGAAAACAGTTATTAACTAAAATCATCATCGCCCAATTATCTTGAATAACAATTCTCTAATATTTACTAACTTGTTTAAGATTGTGGTTTTAGCTTCCAATTGTTTTTTTTTAAATATAAAACAAAAACTTCTTTTGATGATTAATCAAATTGAAAGAGGAATTATTGCAGAAGATGTATAATATAGTAATGTACATTGATGCAAAATATAATATGTACATTGATGCAATAATGTAATGTACATTGATGCAAAATATAATAATGACATTGATGCAAAATATAATAGAAGTAAACTTCATTCTTAACCGTTAAACAAAGACCTATAAAAACTAATAAATAAATAAATAAATAAAAACATATGTTTTTAAAGAAACTTTTATTCTGAATAGAAAAATCTTTCTTCCTCACATGCATTGAAAAAATAAAGCTTTGAATCTTGGCGATAAAAAAGAATACCATTTAAAAGTATAAATTTAATATTTATCAATTTATAATTTAATCAATTACTAAGATAAATTCTAGTTAAGTTACCTCAAAAATAAATTAAATTTTTTTTAATTAAATAAAATATTCTTTACAAATAATTTTGGTTTGAACACTGCATATTTCATTTAAATGAAATAAAGCTAAATTTCAGCGATACTTATTTTTCCAAAAAAGTAGCATTCTCTATTTTTTTTTCCGTTATAATAATTTTAATATATCTTAATGTTGAACTTAATGAAAGGAGAGCCTTTCCTATGAAAAATTTCAAATCCATATTTTGAGGTAAAATATAATTAAATAAAATATTGTAATAAATGGTAATAAATTAGAGAAATAAAAATTCAAAAATAAATTGTTATAAACAAATATGATATCGAATAAACATTAGATACTAATAATATCCAGATCTTATTGCTCATCTTCTATATGAAAATGATATTTAACTTTTAATATTAAAAAAATATTTATTTAATTTTTTGATGTTTTCATAAATGGTTCGAAATATGACATTTGCATTAATAATCCTGGCTTTATCCAAATAGAAATATTAATTCCCCTTAGAATAAAAGAAAGATAACAATTTTATAAGTAAATCTTTATGATGCTGAAACAATTTTCATAAATTTATGATAACGAATAATCTATTTTTTAAATTATTAATTAAAAATTTATTAAATTTTTTTCTTTTTAAAAAAGCTATGTTGAGTTGTAGTAAATTTAAAGATGACGGACAACTAATTTTCTGTGGGAGAGAGTGGGAAGGGAAAGATAGGAAATTGCAGTAAATCAACTGTAAGATGTTGTAAAATGTTTCAAGACATGTCTTCTGAAATAGTCTTTGTAAAAGAATTAGGGCTGTTCAAAAATGGTACAGTGGAAAGTTTACTAAGTATTCTAATATTCTATGGTGAAAAAGTTTGACCCCCCTCCTTTTTCTTTAATATATGATTTCTCGAACGGAAGATCTTAAACTTATAAAGTTGTTTTGAAAACATGGAAATTTTAATTTTAAGCAATATTTATAAATTTTCTACTCTTGTAAATACACAGAATTATATAAAAACAACCCTAATATTCTTGGTTAAACCAATTTTTGAATGTTTACAACATAAAAATAATTTCTTAATTTTTTTTATTTATTTAATGCTTCGTATATGTTTATTTTACATTTTTTTATATGCCTACTTATACTCTTGATTTCACTACGGATTCATTCGTCAAAAGGTGGTCAAACAAATAAATGTTTTAATGAAATTCTATATAATGCGATCATGTCGATATGATACAGTCAAAGTTCAAAACTTTATTAGCTTCAAAGAAAATTTTCTAATTATAGCTGTTAAATTAGTTTTGAAATAATGTTACGTTACGTTACGATTGTCTCAACGCAAAATATAAAATATTAGACTTTTAATAATATTTTTAAGTTTAGAAATATGTTAATGAGCGTTATGTATCACAAACGAATGAATTTCAAATAACATTGTTAATTTGGAATCTTTAACTGTAAAATGACAAGGGAAGACTTTCATAGGTTCCATATAACTTACTTTAAGAAACGCATTTCTTGTAATGCATGATTATCTAGAACATGATACCGTTTTATATTTCCTTTTTAGTTATCCCTTAATTTATTTGCTGGCAAGCCTTAGAGCCTTATTATAGTTTCTGAAAGCTATTTAACTAAATCATGATTATGCGCTTGTGCCCGAATATAAATGGATATTAATTTTTATTTTCTCTTTTTGCTTTAGAGTTTCTTTATACTAACTTCTTTCTTTGGTATTTCATTATTCATATAATTATGCCTGTATTAAATTAAATATTGAGTTTAAATATTATATATGTAGTAAATTAAATTATTCGCTCATTCAGTTTTAATTAATTTAACTACCTTTCAGTATATTTCCTAGACACAGAACCAAAAGTTTAGCAATAATACAAAAATTCTTGAAAATTATTAGTGTGAAATCATAATTATTTTAGGAATTTGGGCATTTTTAAGGAGTTTAAAATCTACATAATTTTATATTGTTTTATCACTGTTCTCATACTTTAATTTGGTCTTAGTTCAATTTTATAAATAAAATGTATGCCAAATTTCAGGCATATATACTTTAAAAAATATTCTAGTAAACTTGTTACAGAAATGAAAATCCGTGTAAAAACCACATTTCGAGAACGAGAGAACCACAATTCAAGAGCTTAAAGTTTATATTTTTAATTTCCAATAAGATGAAATAGGAATTTTTCATCAAAACTTCCTTCATTTGTAGGCCTTCCCCCCGAATATGTCCCCCCCCTTAATTTTCAATTTCAGAAATATTTTTCTTTGCTCATTCTCTGGAAGGTAATGTGTATTAATTATGATCAGCTAAATATCTAGCATCGGGAAGTTTCAATATTTCTCTTGTCATTTAAGTTGAAAAGGTTTTTGATTCACGTAGAGATATTGGATGATGATATCTATTTATCAATTAATATTTGTCATAAGGTGCCATTTAAAGGATTTCCATGGTTTATTTTCAGAAATTGCCGTATCAATGGCGAAGCAAGATATTTCATTGATTCAGAATTGTCTAAATTTGCAACAATGCCATCAGAAACAAAAGAATTCACACTGAAAATATTATCTAATAATATGCCAAAAGAAGAAAAAATTAAAATAACCGAAAATTTTTATAAATTTCCTTACAATTCAATTTTCAGCCACTAAGAACCATTAAAATACCTTTAATTTCATTTCTAATTATAGTAAAAGCAGTTTTGAAAATATATAGCTGCAAGCTTTCAAATAAAGCATTTATGTGAATTTCGACCAAACATGAAGTTTCATCGTAAGCAGACTTTAACTGTTTTGCACTAATCTTTAGCTTCTGGAAAATATGGAGAGCCTCGTTTTAAAGTGATCACCAAACGATTTTTAATTTTCTTTTTTAAATCATGAACAATTTCCTTATTTATAAAGGCTCCGGGCTTATCCCTCTATACCTATTTTTTGTCTTTGGCTTCAAAAAGAGAGAGAAAAGAGAGCGTGTGATTTTGGCTAATGACCATATATAGAAAATATATCTTAAAGATAATTTCTAAAATTATAAACATTTTTTTTCTCTGAATGCTAAAGACAACAATATAAAGTCATGCTTAAAGAAAAACTATCATGCTTTTTTGTGCTATTACAAATAGATTTATAGAAAGGCATTCTATAGATACCCATATCACTGCCTATTAATTACAAACGCAAAGGAGCTACCTTTGCCAAGCCATAGAGTCCGTGTTAAACTGATTGACTTGCCTCGTGAATGTTAAATCTAAAACTGAGTTGCAGACAAAATAGCCCCCAATTATGGTGCAGCTCATGCATTCACTCCCACATTAAGGAGGTACGATTCATCATCAGATTCGAGGTAACTCAACAGCACTTCAATATTCTAACTAACAGGGAAGTGAAAATCTACCTTCTTACAATTTCTTTTCCCCATATTTAAGGTCCCAGGTGGTATCACTGAAATAATAAAGAAGCATTCTAATTTGTTTCTCTGCTTGTCGTAAAATGAGTTTCCTATATAAATGTGTCACTTTGAGATATGAGAACAATTCAAAAATTTCTTATCATTAATTTC
>JAPMOR010079410.1:210552-227335 GCA_026543865.1 Argiope aurantia | reverse complement strand
TCCGGCGAAATAGCGAAATAGCTGATCATCTGAGGCGACTAGGTTGTAAGAAAGAAATAAAGATAATTCAGGAATGATTTGTGGATAAAATGGAACAATATAACACAGACCGTTTGACAAAAGTTATCAAATTCGGTACATGTGTACCATGGGAGGTGGGAATGTGCACTTTGGAGTGTTGTTTTTGAAATTTTAATTAATTAAAAGCTAAGCTGAATTTTGGCATTTTCCGGCGATAATTTCTAAAAATATTTTTGAACAAAAGTGAATTTTACATTTTTTTAAAGGATTGTCTTTTCAATGATTCCAATATAAAAATAAAATTTGACAATTTTAAAAAAATTAAGTAATTTTCAATAATAGATTGCATTTTTAACCGGAAGTCCAACCGTTTTTATTATTTCCTTAACTACTTGATTGCATATTTTTTCCCTTTGTTGAAAGTTAAAAATGTAGGTTTTTGTTTAATATATATGTAATTTGCGAGGGAAAAAAATGAAATTACAGTATCGCGAAATTTATTAGATAGATGAATCACATATCTACATTTTTAATTGCGCCATGATGTCTTGGAGCTGATCTCCATTCATATACATAATAAACAGAAATCTAGTAAGACAATTAAAACAAGCTGGCATTAATGTCAGACAATTTGGTAGAATCGCGGACTTGAAATAAAATCTAGAAGATTGATCTGAAACCAAATATAAGCCAATATTTCCAGCGAAATAGTTGATCATCTGAGGCAACTAGTAAGAAATAAAGATAATTCAGGGAATGATTTGTGGATAAAATGGAAATGAATACATGATATCTCGATTGTACACTTAAAATTTGAATCAGAGACAAATATTGATATATATATAAATATAATTTTAAATAATAAACATCAACATACACAAACAGGCACACACACACATAAAAAATGAAATTAGATTTATTCAAATATGTCTCCTTACTGAACATTTGTGTATTATAAAAGACATCAAAGCTGTTACAGCAACTGTTGTTGAAACGTGGAGGAGGGATGAAATGAATGATAAGGCTCAAATGGGGATTGAGGAGGCCCTTGAAGAGAAAAGAACGATAATTCAGGAAATGAAGTGTGGATGAAGTGGAAATTGATTCAAGGGGTCTCGATTATACACCTAAAGGATGAATCGGCAAGGACCTCCCTTTGACCCAAGAGATTCACTCCCCCCGCCTGAAAACCCGACCGCAAGGGATGTAAAACCCACAAGCCATGACAACATTCTTCTGGCCTGGGGCAAGGCAACCCCTCGTGTCTCAATTAATGCCACTAACTGGTTATCTGATTTCCCGACGGGTGCGTAATCTGGTTCTGGTTCTAGTGAAAGACCATTTTCTGCTCACTTGGGTTTTTGATGTCGTTGAAGTTGTTCAGTGATTTTTTTATACAATACAAAAGGGAGTTGGTTGCCTGTTCGTCATCATCCTCTTCTCCCGCGAATTGTCTGGAGTCAGTTGTTGTGGAACAGATGCTGAAGAGGGAAGGCCCACAATTTCCGGAAAGCACATGCGTGGTGTTAATGCATGTCGTGCGCGTCTTTCGGTGAATTGGAAGGAAATTAAGCGATTTGATGAATGTCGCTTTCTGGGGGGGGGAGGGACGAGGTGCCTGTGTTCAGAGAAGAGTCAAACCTACTGTCTGCAGAGATAATAAAAGCAAGAAATGTTTAGAAAAGTTAGAAGAATTAATTGAGAATTGTGTGTTCAAACATGAGAATATCCTTTCACCTTATCCACAGCGATGACGTGATGTAACAGATAAGAACGTAAACATGGAAAAGGAAAAAGATCAAAGCAAGGAAAGATGAATTCAAGTAGACCAAGAATAAATTCTTATTTAATTAAAAATAAATTAAGAAAGAAGATGTACTCCAAAAATGACAGTAATTTAATTTCATTGGGAAATAAAGAATTATTCTCTTCTTGGCTGTCGCATTCTTCTTAAACGAACAGTAGAAAATAAAGAAATAACTTTGCCAAAGAAATTATTTAACCACTCAGTGACAAGTTTAGAAGACATTTTTCAGAATCACTTCTTCCATTCAAATTGGTGGTGAATTTTAGTTTGACAGAAAGGATTAAATACACCAGATATAAGAGGACGAAAAATAAGGTTCATACAATTTATCACATATGTCAAAAATTATAGTTTATAATTTCCCAATTTTCATTTCAGTTAAGTCGAAATTCTACTATTTCCACATTTTTATCTAACACATTTTAGTTTATTACAGAGTATTGGCTAGTAATTAGGAAAATTTCTCATAGATTCTCTCAAAAATAAAATGTAGGCGGCAATATTGCATATATTGATGATAAATTTTTCATGCTTAAAAAATTTCATTTCCTCCTTTCTAATTCGATTTAAACAAAGTTTGTAGTAATATATGAGTTGGCAGTGATATATTATAATGTTCTGTCTTAATCATGGTATGAAGTTTTTTAACGGGTGTGTGTTTGAAACTGGATAAATGTTCGATGCGAGGAGATACTTTAATAGTGGGTAATGTTTTTATTTACAGAAACATGCAGAACATAACTTGACAGAAAATGCCAAATTTTCTTGCATATTTGAGATGAAGAAATCCTTATAATTCAATGAATCAACGGTAAAAAAAAGATATGAAATTTTTGATTTCAAGCAATAAAATGCCGATAATTACTTGTCAGAATGATCTAATAATAATTTCTTAAATGCAGTTTCATATTTAGTGAAAAAAGGAATGTAATCTCTCCGATCCTTTATATTGATTCTCTTTTCAAAGGATTTTATACAAAGTTAATAAAAATGTTGCAAAAATATTATGGAAAGAATATTTAAAATATTCGGAAATTCCAAAAGATAGGTTGTCTAATTATATGTAGAAAAGAAAACTGATATCGCAGTATTGATAAACTGAATCGCAGTATTGTAAAACTGATATCGCTAATATTCCTAAATATTATTAAATCTAATAATATTTAGGAATATTAGTTAAGCTTTATTATGCTAAAAGTTTTGGCAATTTTATGAATAAGTTAAATAATTTTTAAATACATGGCTCGAAATAGTTATTCATGGCCTAATTTGAGTCCAGCGGTGGGAAAAAAGCCATCACATATAACGTTCGATGCATTTTTAATTATGTTTTTATTAAATATAAACTTTTCTTGTTTTATATACTAATATACTAGAATAAAATATACCAAAAGTAACTAAAAAAAAGTGTAAAAGTTAATGACTATTAAAATGTTTAAAGAACAATAATAGAAACCGAAAGCTTTTAAGAAACATGGACTTTGGAAAACAACAATAAATAAAAGATAAAAAGCGAAGACCTCCAGATGGATTTGAGGGAAATAAAAATTAAAAAACGCAGAAGGTTAATTTTTCAATCTGATTTTACACACTTTTTTTGAAGTCCCTATTATGCTAAAAATCCTCATGAAAATTACTCATTAAAAGTTATAAACTGAAAAAATCATTGACAAGAAAATACGTATAAACCAAGTCGATTCATCGTTTAAGTGAAGATCCCAATGTATGAATAGCTTCCTACAATTACTTAATAACTTCTCCGTCTCCTGGTTATAAAAGATTTGATTAATTTGCTCCTAAACGCAACTTCATCATCATTTGATTGCTGGATATAATTAACTTAGTCAATTTTACCTTGGGACACCAATCCATTACCAGCAGCAGATGAAGTTAACTTATGTCAAAGAAAACAAGAGTTGCTTGCTGGTATTACTTTTTACTTCCTTACTCACGTTGAATCTGTCAACGCAGCCGTCGGTTCCTTTGATCTGAGTGAACAGCCACCTCGGGGTACTGTCATATAATGCAGGGGGGCCATGAAAGAATCCAAAACAAAATTACATTTATCATTGTCAAAAAGATATATGATAAATTAATTTGCTTAGTAGGAATTCGTTGCGGATTTCTTTGGAAAAGAGGGGTGCTTACTATCTACCATTCTGCTGCCAGAATGGTAGGAAAACATAAGCATTATTTTGTTAGAACCAAGTGATATCAAAGGTAATTTTTCAAAGAAATTAATCGAGGAAGGTTGTTTATTTTTCCGCAGAAGTTGGAGATTGATTTCTTTCCAGTGTTGCGTCAAATTAGTCACTAAAACGATCTTCTCGATGATGCGTATACTAGATTTTTCGAATGAAACTGTGCTTATCAAATTAAAGCTGGTACGCTTTCTGTACATTGTTTACGCAGTTTCGGTTTAAGTAATTTGATAAAGCAGTGATATTTCTTGGTGGAACACTTTTTGTTTCATTTCGATGATTTCCTTTTAAAGATAAAGATAAACGATAAACACAAACAATGGCTTTTTCGGGATTTGATTGCTACTATTTCTCTTAAAGCAATTTTCCTTACCTCTTTCGGAATAAAAAGAGAATCAGGTAAATGATAGAGTATATAATTACCAAGAAATACTTTCATTTGTTTGACAAAGGAATGATTACGGTTATTTTTAGTTGAAACTCTCCGTTTAAATTAATTTACTACCAATTAACGTCGTGGGGGTAACGATCATTGTTTCGGTATTTCTTTAATGTGAAATCGTTACTCATTTAGAATCAACAATCTAGTTCTTCTCAATGAGTTTGAGTTGCGAATCAGATAAATATTAAATACCTTGAATATATATATCCTTATTTCTAGAAAAATATTACGTTTTGAGATAAATAAGAAATATTTTAATAAAATAAGAATGATACAATTGAAAAATTATACAATAATACAATAATATATAAAATTTCTATATTTAATATAAAAATATATTAGAACATTATTTAAAGCTTAATTCTTTTATACTTTTTATATGACAAAAACATGCTACATAGTATTAGCAGATGTGTTTCTTATAGTTCTTGTAACAATTTATTTCCTTCATTATCAGTGTTTGAAAGAAACTATCTGAAATACATGCATTTATTATTTAGTTGATAAATAATACTGGAAGTTAATATGGAATCATTTTGTCTTTTACCTTGCAATCTTTCGAATATGTTAAGCGACCCTTCATTTCTGATGTGAGGTTCTCTTATCTGATTTTTTCTACTCGCCCAATCTTTCTAAAAACAGTCTTATTTCGGTGAATTTGTTTTCAATCCATTAGATTTACTAATGTCCAGAAAAATTAGAGCGTAGCAAAAATCGGTGCTTGCATCCTTTACTGGTATTATATTTTGTTATCATATCTGGTATTTGACCAATTACTTATTGATTTAACATGGTATTTGTTCATATGAATGACATTTTTGTGTTGCTTTGGAATGAAATCCATAGCATTTATAGTATTTGTAAAGTAAAAAACTTACGGTATGTATCTATTTGTTTGCCATTTGATTAAGAAATTCTGCTTTGTTTCCTTAAATAGTAAAAGTAAAATTTCTCTGATATTAAAATAGCAAAGTAAAATTTTGATTTAGAAGAGACTGAGCTAGTTCGTAAGTGGTGAAATAATCACATGCGTTATTGTGCTTTCAAAATTTATATGATAGATCATTTACAGCTCTCATGCCTAACTTTCTTTTTCTGTTTTTGACCCGGTTTGTTTTCGAGCATAAATATGTTCCTTTAGAATGAATGAAGTTTCAAAATCACACAAAGACAACATTTTAATTCAGTATTTTCACGTTTTATTTGATATATATTGTTTATCAACCATGAAAGTAACTAATTGTTTCTCTAGTAAGACATTTTCATGTAGATAAAAAGTTTTGTATGAATTTCTAATCAAATTCTCAATTTTCTGGAACAAACTAAAGTTTATTGATGGAACTTTTTTTGATTCATTGTTTTTTAAAATAGCGTATATTTTATGAGAGTTTATTCTTATCTTTTTAGTAAAATTAATGTTACACAGTGGAATTAATATTATACAGTTCAAGTTTTTCAGTCTAATTAAGTGGGAAAATTAGCAAGTCATATCGATTCGAATAATATATTATTACAATTTTTAATTTTTTTTGAAAAGTATATAAATAAAAAAATCTTTTTTCAGTGAAGTAGCATAATATACTTAATTCCACGAAATCTCATTAAAATAATTTGATATCGTCGTTTTTCATGATCCGTTCTAAAACGTTTCGTGTCAAATACACCCGACCAGAATAGCTGGGTAAAACTGAGAAATTAGAATAATGTCTTTAAGATATAATGAAGAGTGAACTAATTCGAAGCATTTCATTAAATTATATTCATCGGAAAGTTTCAATGAAACATTCCTTTTTATTTTAAAATTTAAAAAAACTTTTCAGCAATCACATTTCTGAAAAAAAAAATACAAAGGGGTGATTTAAAAAAAATTACATTTCTAAATGCCTCACAAAAACCAAAGAAAATTTTTGATAATTTATTTATTACATTAATTTTGTATCGAAGAAATAGTATATAAATCCTTATAAATTTTCCTATGTATTACATAAATAAATAATGCACGTAATGATTTTTTTAAAATTTAAATTTAGTAATCCAATATTTTTGGTAATTTAGTAAATTTTGTAATATATTATGAAATTAGGATTAATGAAGCAATTTATATATTTTCTTTTGTAAAGATAACATAATTATCAGCTCGAGCAAATGAAAACTGTATTAACAATTATCCTTATTATAGTTTAATCAAGTATCTTTCTGAATGAGCATCATTTAACTGATTCATTCTAAGATTTAAACCGTCTTTGCATAATATGAGATTCAACATCACGTTCTCTTTTAATTTTAAAGCAGCTCCATAAATTTTTCATTATAAGCAGTTTACTTTAAAAGCAAAGAAACTAAATAAATCGTGAAAATTAACAAATGAAAAAAAAAAAAGATTTTAGAATGAAAGTTTATTATATCATCCTTAACGCGTTATGAAAAGAACTAATAATTGCTTACTGTGTTTTATGAAACAAGGTTATAATACACTTTCAACAAATATGGAATCCTTTCTGAATATAATTTATTAGTGGATATTTTTTGAGGTATGAAACTTATTTCTTAGCCACTTGAAATCGAAATTAAATGAGTTCCATTTATTTTCAGGCAGATTTACTGACCTACCCTTATTAATTATCATCCTTAAAATAAATTAAAAGACTTATCAAAAATAATAAATAAAAAACTTGTTTAAAAAAAAGACCATCGTTACTATTTAATAAAAGAATGAAATATTGGTTATTGTATTTTATGAAATAAAACTTTTGCACGCTTTCATTATATCTCAGTGTCTTTCTGAGTGAGAAATGGCTACATTTTATGAGATATCATAACTTGTTTTTGTTCTACTTGAAACCAATCTTACGTGTTCTAATAATTTTAGGACGGGTCTACTGACCTTCACTTGAAAATGATCTCCGTTTGAACAAAATAAAATAAATGGATAATCCAAATTAATGAATAAAAAAAAGAGTTTACTTTAAAATAAGGACTATTATTAATATTTTAACAAAGAATGAAATACTATTTACATAGTGCTTTATGAAACAGAACTTTTACAAGTTTTCATCAAATCCCAGATCCTTTCTAGGCAGAATTGCACTGACTGTTTTATTTCGCCATGTGGCAGCTTATACTTGTGCTCTTAGAAACCGAAACCTTACATTTCACATTAGTTTTGGGACTATTCAATATTTTTTTCCAAAAATAGTTTGAATCGACCAAAAAAAAAAAACCGTTTTCCTCCCTTGGTTTTGTCCTTTGAATCTGTGGACAAATGGAGTTTTGACCCCTATGAATAGAGAATAAATACACGATGTCGTTCACCAAATTGGATTGAATATCGCATCTCACCAATTTCTCTGTGTACCTAGAGTCACCGAAGGGAGACCGGTCCCGCTCCCAATTGGATTTTAACCCAATAATCACCTGTCCTACTTACTGTTTAGAGTTTCATTTATCTCAACAGCTGACGGTAACGGTGAGTCTCTCTTTCTCTCTATCTCCCCCTTTGTGTTTTTTGTTCCTTCTCCCTTTCTTCCTGTTTTCACTTTTAGGGAGAGTCGTTCCCCAAAACCCACTCAGCAGTCTTATTGTCTCTTTTGGAAAACGTTAATGAGCTACAAGAGGGGTCTTAAATTGAATTTGCGCAAACAAGCTGAAAATCGTTTTCGATTTATCTAAAGTCGAACATACTTTTGACTTCTAATGCAACATTATTCACAAATATGTTCTGATTATGGGGAAAGCCTGATGCCATTTGCGACTTAATTTAAATTCTAATAACATTTCAATTGACAGTTTTTCATGAATTCATTAAGTTATCTTAAAATTGCATTTCTCTTCGTACGATGGCGAATTAATATGTTTATTACACCACTGTTGTCTTATAATAATTCGGGATTGTTTCTTGACCTTTTTGAAGCATTGTAAAATCGGAAAACATATATGCTTACAAATGTGTTAAAATCGCTCAATGGCAAATTCTTTTCCTAGGATATCTCTCAGACTAAAAAACCCTTGTACTTTAATATGTGAAATCCACTAGAATTTACTAAATCAAAAATTTTGACCGAATTTGCATTATTTAAACTGCTGGGTTTTTTTTTTGAAAGCTTATTTTTGTCTAATATATATGAAAGCTGAAAAGAAATTATATCATAAAAATTATCACAAAGTGATAATTTTTACCCTAATTTCTTAATTTAAATCCTAAATTCCTAATTAAAATTATCCTTTAATATCCTTTCCTATTTCAAATTATCCAGTATTGCTAATTTAAATCCTAAAGCACATAAAAATTGTCACAAAGTGATTTTGTTCACCTCGTTTAAGAATTTGTTCTCATAAGATCGGAAATTTTTACCTAATTATTTGCCAACATTTGCACTGCCTGCCTAGGATTTATAAGGCGTTGATTTAGAAAGCGAGGAATTTGAGTAATTACATATCATACGAAAAATGAATAATTTATAATTACTCAAGTATATATTTGTAATTTAGAACCAAATTTTGTACTCAAAATATACTGGAGAAAATATCCACCTTATGGCACTTCTCTTATTTAAGTAATTTTAAATATTATTTCTTATTAAGTGTATTACTCTATTTTTCTAATGGCGATTTGTGAATAAAACTATTCAACAAAAACAATTGAACAAATTAAATTAATTTTGAGGAATATGATAGAAATGTATTACAGCATCTTTAAGCAAACCGGTAGGATTGATCTCTTCGAAATTATCTCATATAATGTAACAAATATACTTGTGTATATGATATTGGTGTATAATAATTACGATGGAGCCTATTAACGTGTGATCTTTGGTGATTAGACATTGGAGTGTTGCTAATATACGACTGAAAAACCAAATGTGTATTTTTGGATATTTTTACTCCCTGCCAATTAAAACTAAATTTGGCACGGAATTAAAATTGTAATAAAAATAACATACTATATTTCATACGTTTAAGTCATTGCGTTTTATGGAGTTTACATGTTTGTGAAAAGGCAGACAGATAAGACAGTCAATTCTTTGATGGGTTTAGTTTCAACTTTGATATATACCTAATCTTTAGATTCTGAATTTGTTTACATATTTTATCCATCTGGCTCTATTCTTTTTGTAGTCATTGTATTGACTTATATTCGAACATCCAGGAACAACAATTTCCTCTGAAGAGATGTTGTTCCAAAATTGACAGAAATGTACCAATTTGGAGTAGATACCACACATCAAATTTCAAATATGTAGCTTTTGAGTTGTCATGTTCGCAGAAAGGCATATTCCCTTTTTTTTCGGACTCGGGGGGAGGTTTGAAATTTGGAGATTCTTTAAGATCTCGAGTTCGAATTCTTCAACGATCACAATGCTTTCTCTTAGCATAGATCATATGAGAGAAGGTATTAACACTAGGTTTGAAAGTAACCAAATAATGTAAAATACCCTTTCACTAATGTTTGTTGGCAGAACTTCTCAAAGTTTCATTTATTATATAAAAGACAAAATTTTCATCCAATTTGTTCTTCCCAGACATCTGATGTTGATGGAATTTGTAATTAATATATGAAAATAATTTGATTGCTACCGATAAATGGATTACCGTGCAGAATGCGATTAGGCTCCACTTCATTTGACCTCGAACTGTTTATCTTTTCGTGCAATTAAGGATCAAGTATTTTTTCCCACCATTGACGACTAATACTAATGAAAACAGTAGCTGTAACTATCCAAATATCAGCACTGAATCATCTTGTTTCAAATATAGTTGGACGAGTTTGGATGTTGAGCAGATATTGTTCGAGTTCATTATAAATGTCGAAATGGAGCATTTATGAATTTATGGTAGTTACGACTTAACTTTACATACTTTACAGGGATTGATTAATGATTAATTACATCTGCTTTTTAATTCAAAAATTTGGGCAATTTTTAGTAATTATACTGTATATACAAAATAAGTAGGCGGGGAGAGGGTTTATCAGTAACAATTGTATGATTGGCGAGTTTCATATAAAAACATTATATTAAGAATAATTTCTAATAAAACGATTAAATATTTAAGCTACAAACTAAACTTAGGCTATACAAAATAACAACCCATACTGATAGGTATTTATTTAACTGTTATTTAATATTAAAATGACTTCAATACTATTATGAAACTTTTAAATAAAAAAAAACAGATTTCATTTCACAAATAATATCAAAGAATACATTCTTTATAAATTGGATTTAACACACACGCTGTAGATTCATTCAAGATTTTTTTACTATTTGCAAATTTCCAATCTGATTATGGCCCATTAAATAATAATTAAAGCTTTAAAAATAGGCACATACTTCCAATTTGAAAAATATTCTAAAATGATGCAAATGATTATACTTTATGTTGTTTGAGACAGTAAAAAATATCACGATGATTAGAATTTTATACAATCAACTAGTCACAAGAGCATTGTACAAGATATGAATGAGAGGACCGAGGAGTTGTATAAAAATTTAGACATCATTATTTTTTTATGAAATCTCAATTATTATAAAATATAATTCTTAACATAATTTCGATGTTCTTTTTTTCTAAATAAGAATATATGTCTATCTCCAATTGCTTAGAAATTAATTATTAGGTCAGGATTACAATGGACATCGCGCATGTGGAAAATTGAAAAATTACCTTTATAAATATACTTTGTTTGCAATTAAAAAATGAAATTTAAATGTATATATAAATTCAGCATTCAAGCCTACTTTTTAATTTCGTACTTCGTATGATCTACCTTAAGCAGTTATTCAAGTTGACTCAATAAATAATAGTTTTCATAGTTAACTGTTTTAAACCCGGACAATTTTTTGTCTAAAATTCGTAAAACTAACCAATGAATTAGATTCCGTATTAAATTTAGCTACATATATTTCAATGATGCGACCAATTGTTAAGCCGTTGAAAGATGTAAGCACTAAATACAATAAACGGGATATATTAATACTAAATACAATAAAATATATATAAAAGGGCATTCCGAGGCTTAAAGTTTATTTGTTAAAAAATGTTTCCAATAGTGTTTTTATTATAAATGTTTTATTTAAATTAAAATACCTCCTTCCTCACGCATCAATCTAATGTGTCAGTCAAACTAACTCATTTCCAATTTGAGTACAGTAAAAGCAGAAAGATAATCAACAATTGCTAATTTATTGTTAAAATACTTCGCATCAAGTTGTTATTTGCAAAAAAATGTAATAGCAAATAGTAAATCTAAGAAAATACAGAGCATAAATTAAATAAATGTGATCAGAAAAATAAATTAGCCAGCTTTCTTTTAAAAAAAATATTTTTCCAGGAACTTTTACGATTTTCTATATAAAAAAAATCAAACCTTTTTGTGATAAAAACTTTTGAATCTATTGGAATTGGTAATAAAATTGTAGGCAAAATAGCATTTCATTTTTTGCATTAATTCCGATTTCTGTTGCGTATGGAAATCATAATTATCAAAAACAATTATATAATAATTACTACATCTTTATAAGAATATTTTCATTAGGTTCTAAATTTCACAGATATAATTAATTGGGATTTAATGTATAAAAGGCATGTATTAAATTTCTCTAGATTATATTTTGGCTGCAGAATCCTTTGTTTTCGAGTCCAAAATTCTGCATCCGACTCTATAACGTCAAACTGTGAAATTAAAAAGAAAATTGCATAAGATAGAGACATTTTTACGGAAACTGAATTTAATCGTTTAAGCTGAGAATTTATTTGAACTTCTAATTAAATGTCATATTTTATTTAAACACTTGTTATACATATCAAGAACGAAAACAAAGACGTGATATTTTCATAAACAAGTGATTTTCTTTTCTTTTCACATCAATTACTACTCGCTTAAATCAAATACAAAACAATTTGACGCCCGAGTTTGAGAAGCCCTTTTAATTAAAAGCTTTAAAGAAGGAAAACTAATTCTATTGACATTTGTTTAAACATCTGCTTGAGAATTTCGGTAAAAAAAATCAAATACGAAAATTTTCCTTAAAAAATAAATAACTTCAAAGTTACATTTACGTGAATTTTTTATAGCATTTCTAAGGTCATAATTTTTCAATTTTTTTTCAAATATTTTTTTCTTATCTAAATTATAAACTAAGCAATTTTTTTATTTTTTAGCTTATTATATTCCTATATGAAACAAAGTGAATCGTTTTCAATTCTGTTTTTCTTTTTTGTTTCGGACCTACAAAATAAATTTGAAAATATTTTGAATTTTAGCCTAGGTGTTATCGTAAAAATATTTCATCCTGAGTCATAAAATCTACTTTTTTTATATTTGTTTTACCTTTAATTTCTAATTACCCAACAGCTTTTTAAAGAAAACAGGTACTTCTAAAAGAAAATCAGCACTTTAAAAAAACAGTTCATAGCCAACTGCTAGTCACGCGATGGGTGTAAGATTTTGCTTGATTACATATCACTGTCAATTCTCAGTTTCGGTCGACTGAATTTTCTCTTTAAGGAGAACTGTTTAAACCAGTTAAACAGAGTTAAAACTGTTTATTTTATACCTATATATGTTTTAAAATCCTCCCCTCGGAGCAAAATCTTATTAACATACTGCCTTTTTCGAGTATTAAAGTGTCAAAAAAGAATGGGTTACTTACACGGAGATTCAATAAAATTGGTTTCATGGCATATAAATTGGTGTCCTGAATAAAAGTACTTCTGGTATCATAATAGAAAATTTTACTTCCTTATGGAAGAAAAACGATTCAGTTTTTCTCAATTTTGCAATCACACTTTTCAACAATCTGTTGGCGGCAATACTCAAATAAACAGAAATAAAACAAAATAATAAAAAAAGTGACCATTTTCTAGATTGGTGACTAATAATCTGAAAGAATGTGATAATCAGATAAATAAATAAACATTGAAATAATCTAGTTTAAGTTATCTAGGTTTTGCGTCGAAATCATTTTCAATCACTTTATAGATTTAAATTCGTTCTAAATTTTGAAAAAAATCATTCTATTAAAATTCGTTTTGCATTTTACCTGCATTGAATGCAATGAATTATATAAAAAAAATCATTGTTTACTAAACGTCTTCGGAATATGTAAATATGCATGTTAATAATCTATGTAAAGGCTATTCTCACATCGTATTAATAGAACTAATATAAATCATGCTAGCTTTTATTTTAAATTGCACTTACACAATAGATATTGAACATTCTAGCTATTCCTGCAAAGTGACAAAGGCAAAATCGCTGTAATTGTTGAAAATATCAGAGCTTTATTTTGTGATATTTTTTCTAGCCAGAAGGGACGGAAACAATAGATGCCCATTGTCCACATTTCTTGGAGTCATGATCATTCATTTGAAATAAAAATTTGCGAAATCGATCCTGTGGTTGTAGTTGAAAGAGCAGTTTTGTCTCATACACATATGAACAATGAAATAATGTTTTTGTGAATTCTTTTGACAGACTATCACTGATATCATATGTA
Source organism: Argiope aurantia (assembly GCA_026543865.1). Taxonomy (NCBI): domain Eukaryota; kingdom Metazoa; phylum Arthropoda; class Arachnida; order Araneae; family Araneidae; genus Argiope; species Argiope aurantia. Next base: position 213,367 of record JAPMOR010079410.1, on the reverse strand, counting down.
GGGGCCATTTTATGATATACTAGGAGGCGAAACTGCATGTTTTAAACGAAATTTGTTTGATTTCAAAACTTTGCTTTTCAAGCGTTTAAACTCGTTGAAACACGTACTAAGTTACACAATTATGACAAGATCATATATAGATTTTTATGAAATATCAACATGATTATCACACCACACCAGCGGGAGGACGTTTGGTCATGACGGATTTAACGTGCAACAGACCCCCTTATACGACGGTTCTTCTGTGGAATCGGGTCTCGAACCTGCTCAGGTGTCGTCCTCGTCATCTGACCGCGGTTCAAAATTACGAGGTCCGTTCCAAAATAGCCCTAGTGTTGCTTTAGAACGGGACGTTAATATAACTAACTAACTAAACATGATTATCACTTATTGCAGTGAAATTTGTAGCAATGATTACTGGTTCTTTTGTGTGTGGTAAAGCAAGATTTTTAATGACAGTGGATATTATTTAGTAATATTTGCTAAATTTGATTTCATTTTACGTATACCTCGCCCATTAACTGCAGCATCTGGGCACGGATTAAAAGAGAGAATTTCAATCTACAAGCCAAAACATTATGCCATAAAATTAAACAAGTACAAGTTTTACTGTCTTCTACTAAACATTAATCTACTTAATTTTTTTTATTTGACATCTAACATATACCAATTAATGCGAAATATATTGTTAAAGGGATTTAAATAATTAAACAACGAATTAAGTATTTTTGATTTAATAAGTAAATAACATAAATATTAATAAATTGCAAAAGTAATGGCAATGATAACATAAGCAAATAGAACTTAGACAGGAAAGACGTTAATTGAAAGTTAAATAACCATATTTGTTATTTTAAATAGATTATATTAGTTTCCTTTATTATAGTCTGTGTATTTTATGTAGGCGGTTCAAGGTCACATTTTCTACCGCGTTAATGGTACCAGACAACCAATAACGAGGTAGAAAATATGACCTTTAACCGCCTACAGAAAATACACAGACTATAGATTGTTTGAATGGATTGTATTTTCAAGTAAAAATTATTGCCTTTCAAACATATTATTTCTTTTTAATTTAACTGCATAAAAACGAAGGCATGGAACAAGCTTATGCACTTAAAAAGTGACAATTTTAAAACCGGAAATACGTTTTCTATCAGTTATTCTAATACAGTTATACCAATGAATAAACACCGGAAGTTATTTTCTCAGATATTACAGTGATAAAATGAAAATCATCTTAAGTAAGAATTTCATAAATATTTGTCGAATATCTCAATCAAGAAGAATTCTTCTCAATTAAACGGAATCATTAATATGCGTCTTTTAATTTGTTTTGTCTTGTCATTTCCACAACAAGACAGAAAAAGATAAGTCATTCCAAAAAATGAATAAAAAAATTGGAAAAAAAAAACCTTTTAAACTCATATTGAGCAAACTAATGTGAAATAGATATTATCAGAAATATAGTTTAAGACAGAAAAATCTTTTTAGAAATGAAATATTTTGAGAAAAGAACAGAAAAAAAATATTTAAAGTATATCCGAACTGCTTGGAGGACATATCGCTGCAAGAAATGTTTCTAGATTGATTCGTTTATCTTTATACCATTTTTAAAATTTAAAATTAACTATAACAACTAAAATGCTACTTCCAAAAAAATGTATTTAATTATTGTCATAATGTGTGTATGTATAAATACAGTGACTAAAATTAGGAAAGTATTGCTTAACAATAAGCTTAAAAGCAATTTTCAGTTTACATAATTGAGAAAATATACAATAACAAATTATTATCATTTATAAGGTTAGTTTCTGAATTTAAAGTGATTAAAAATAGTTTATGTGCAAATATATACTCCGTATTTATTAATTAGAATATTTCAAATCTGTATTAATTATGTATTAAAAATCTAATTATAATTTAAAAAATTCTATATAGTAAAAATTGAAGAAGTAATTATGATCCATACTTAGTAGCTACTGCTCTCACTACTATTCATCGTATGCCAGTGTGTAAAAACTACCAATTAAAAAAATATGTTCTGAAACTGACTTACAATTATATAAAAATTCAAAAACATCAAAAAACTTTTAGAATTAAATTTTTTTCGCATGTCAGAAGCTATATTTACAGTAAATTTTTTCTTTATATGCGAAGAAAAGCAGCATAAATTTTTAAAATAAATAAATTCAATTAGAGTATTGAATTTGTTCCCAAATTAAGTATCAGACTGATTTATAAGATACTTTGTTTCCTGATTCTATTTGCTAGACATTTTCTGAAAATGGAGAAATAATCGTAGTTGCTCTGAAGCTTTTTTTTTCTTCAGAAAAAATGTTTCTTTTATATATTATAAATTTTTCAAAGAATGTTCACATTATATAACTATCATTAAAGAATTAAACTCTAATACATATTTCTTCTGTACATCTGATTAGCATTTCGAAATTTATCTTGGCAAAACATTACAATAAAAATAAATAAAGAATTGTCAAGGATTGTTTTTTTTATGGATTTTTTTTATTTATGTTCTCTAATTCTAAATATTATAAAATGATAATATTTTAAACTTGATTTGTTTATTTTATCTTTATTTATTTTGATTACGTTATCCACAGCATTCTGTGTTCAGGGATTTTTATATAGCTCATTTAGCATATATCTCATAGCATATCTATTTGTTCACATCCTGTCTTCTATCTGCCTTCTTATAACAATTTTCCATTATATTAGTTTCCTTTTTTCTCTATTTTTCAAAGAACAAAATTTACACCACACATCATTTACGAACGTTATCCATTTTGAAATATAT
>JAPMOR010079410.1:191997-210452 GCA_026543865.1 Argiope aurantia | reverse complement strand
ATATATTAGAAAGAAAATCACTGTATCACTATAATATTTTGATCATAGTATCACTATATCACTATAGCATTTTGAAAATCACCGTATCCTTTTGAGATTATTTTTCATTTCATTCACACTTATTTGTAGCATGCTCAACATTAAATCATTTGAATAACAACATATACATCATTAAATAATCCATGCAATTAGATATAATTCTAGCAATCAGATATTTACCATTAAATCATTCAGATAAACAGATACCCATCATTAAATCATACAGGTAAGCAAATATCCATCCTTAAATCATTCAGATAAACAGATATGCATATATATCCCAATAAATTGTTCAAATATTCAAATTTTAATCAATAAAATAATTATATCAAGCGCAATGAATCAGAGCGATTCTAGATATTTAAAAAAATCATATAATGACGGCTCAAATTCCTGTCTCCTGTCCCTCATTTTTGTCTACTGCATGCCTATTTCTGAATTTCCGCATCACCCCGTCTAGACAATACTTCTCTAAGCTTTACCCCTAAAATTATCACCTATTCTTCCCGAACAATACCCTTCTGCACCCTGTTATTTATTCGACCCCCTCTAGTATCTCATAATTTTCGTCCTATCCATTTACCGTAGCTCACATTTTCGATGCAGCGCATTTCCAGCGCACAAAAGCGCGAACAGGAGAGACATCCTTTGACGCTGCGAGTGGGCAGAACCTCCATTTATCGATTCCAACCAAAGAATTTAGCCTTTTGTTCGACCACACTTTATACTCAGCTGCTGTAATTACTATTAAACAGTTGTCCAGTTTCCACAGACGATTATTGATTTCCGAATGGTCACACAGGTCGAAAAAGGGTGGTGTTAGTTCGATAAATAGTTCGGTTATATTGATTCCGACAGTCAGGGTTAAATGGAAGTTGATAAGCAGGTTATATCGTCCAGATATTTTTTTATGTGGTGATACATGGAAAATTAGATTTATTCGGATTGATTCATTTGGCAAATCATCCATAAATGGGATGGTTTTTAGTTGATGAATTTTTCTTTTAAATTAATTTAGAAACTACTGAAGATTGTTTTATTCAATTGATTTCATAAGATTAAATGATGAATCAATGATACAGACTTTTAAGTTTAGCGTTACAGAAAATGTTATTTTCTACATGCTTTGAAATATTATTTTCTACATGCGTCTTCATTGAAGAACCATCAAAAGTGTTTATCAGCAAAGACCATCCATGAATCATTCCTCCAGAATCTTTTAATGTATTAATTAGGCAAATCATGTATAGATTGAAGGATTTCCTTTGCTTTTTTTTTATAAAGGATTTCCTTTGCTTTAAATTTGCTAAAGATTTTTTTTTTTTACAAAATTAATTGTCTATAATTTGTCATACGATGATAATACAAATTTTATGTTTCGTTGTATCGATTATTGCTTTTATTTTCAAAATGTCATTTATACAATTCTCCGTTTAAAAACGCTCTATTTTTTTATAATAAAAAAAATCAGAATACTAAAAATATGAGATAAAGAAAGATGCTTGACAAAAATTAATTTATCCATAATCAAATAAATTCAGGCAATCAAATAACTTTTTGCTTGATATTTCGAAGCAAGAAATATCAAGCAAATTTTTAGAAAGTTAAATGGGGGTTGATAAGTGAATGAAAATAAGAGAGGGACTGTCAGTCAAAATGGATTAACACAAATCTTCATTATACAGAAAAAGGAATTATATTTTATAAATATTGAAAGTAAACAATTTGAAGTGATATCTAATAATAATTAGAGAAAAGTTTTTTTTAACCACTCTAGTTTTTATCATTGTTTTCTAGTTTAATATTGAAAAATATGTCTACATCTTTTAAATGCGTTTTTTTCATTACTGTCAGATTGGTATTACTTCTGGTATAGGTAGTTGAATGTTGCAACTCATCTGCTACATTCAACCATTTAATAATATGAAATTCCCTTATACATTCAACTACCTATATTGGTAATGCCAAATTCCCTTGTAAAATTTAACAATTTAAGAGAAATGACAGTGCTGGTTAATAATGACGCCTGAATAACAAAAAAGGTCGATTTTTAATTTGTACAACGTAGATAGTCCAATAAATGAATTAAAAAAAACTAAAAATTTAAAATTGCGGACTAATTATCGCATTGACTTGAATTTATTATCACAATTTAATGTGCTTTGTGTTGATTCCAGTTTAAGGAGAAAAGGAAATGAATGTGGATTTTCAAACAGTATCTTCTCCCATTGGTTAATTTATTCTGAAATATTATACAATTCTACAATTTTGCTAGAATGAAGCTGCATTGAATTTCTTTTGTAGATAATATCAGTTTTAGGATACCATATTTAAACGCATATATATCGTTAGATAGAAACAAAGTTTACTATTTGACAGATAGGCACCAAAATTTGTTATGAATCTATAATTTAATTTAATATAAAAATTGTCCGAATGGAATGTTAATATAATTTTTATAATTTTGATGCAAAAAATCATTTAAAAGATTAATTCATTCATATCGTTACAGTTTTTGAATTATCTTACTGACATATTTACAGGCGGGCAGATTTTCCATTGATATTTTTCAATAAAATTTTTTACACACTTTCCATTTGGACGGAGACTGCAGACGGATGCGATTGATGCTAGCCTATTTCGGACCTAGAAAGACTAAGAAGTGAAAATTTATCAAAATTTTCGAGTAGAATTTATTGATAAGACTTCATTTGATATACTTCGTAACTGAGGAAGAAAAAAGTCAATAAAAATAATAACATTCATTTCACATGATTTTCTGATAAGTGATGCGGAAGAAAAAAGTTAAGCTAGGAATGGTATTTTAATTTCTTATACAATTAGGAGCAATTACTTTTCGCTTAACCCGAAATTATACTCCACTTTCTGACCTAGTAAACTGTTTGTTTTACTAAACATGCCATGCCGACTTTTACTTCAGGATTACTCTCATTATCTATATGTACAATATCTACATGCTCCTAAAACTCATCAATTACGAGAGAAACTTGTTTATTTACTTTGTTTTAGCTGATGAGTCAGTATCAATAGTCTGCTCTATTTTGGTTGCTAACAAAGAGTTTTCTTCTTCTTAAATGGTGAGTTGTATTTAGTACAACATGGAGAAAGTTGATCTGCAGTTTTTATAAATGATGAAATTTTGATGAATTTTATAAGATTTCCTTGTTAATGCCATTGCAAATATAAACTATGAGGTATATATCACTTTGGACTTAACCGAGTGATTTATACCGAAACATATTGTTATTTAACATTATTAGTGAAAAACGCTTAATAAAAACAAAATTTAGGATTATAATTCTCATAAAATTCGGTCTCGAAAAGTTGAGAAATGGAAATAAACTTCTGTGAAATAGAATAACAACTTCAAAGAAAATAAAAGCTCTGCATCTAAATAGCACAGAATAATTAATTTGAACAAGCGGAAAGAAAAATTCTAAAATCTATTAGTCAAAGTCTATAATAATAGGATAAATACTCATGCTGTATTTCTTATGTTAAATTATGCGAGTACATTCTGCAACTAGGTTATTTTAAATTGCCAAACTATGGGTCATAACATCAAAAAATATCATTACAGTCGTTAGCAATCCACAATTGATTACTTTATAGTAGGCATAGCTTTATTACCTTTTAAGAATAGTTAGGTGAATTCCCATTTTCTCAAAATCAAGCAAAAACATATATTTACACTTTTATCTAAACAATTGCTTTGTGATACTCATTTCGATGATTTGTGAATAGAACCAACATCTCCTAAATATCGGAAATCATGGCACTGATTTTCGCTATCACTAATATTCGGGTTTTCTTACCTTAGGATTATTTTGCCTTGACAGATGTCGATGCTCTGCCTGGTGATAGCCGATACGGGCACCGTAATTCAATCATGTGGAAAGAGTATCCAACTATTAACGACGTCAAAAATCAGTGGCATGACCTTCTGTAATTAGGAAGTATTGATAGAATCGTACAATATGCAATGCTCCTTATAAAACTTACGTAAAGGAACTTCAGTAAAAAGTAAATAAAATAAGTTTCGACTGGATCATACTATTTCCATTCTTCCTCTTTGAATTGAGGAATAATATTTTATATACATTTATGATATTTATCCATCATTATGATGTTTATTCTTATGCTTGTGATCATAATAGTTCAAAAATATGAAGATTTTGACAAATTAAATTTGATATTGGGTTTGGTAATTGAATTATAGACTTTCATGAATTTTTGGAATAAATACATCCAAAGATTTATAATTTGTTCGTTTATTTATTGTCTTTATAAGAATGTAGTAAATAAAAAAAAAGTCGCAAGCTAATTGCATTAAGTTTAGTTTGTGGCTTTGATTCCGTCATGCTGTGTTAATATATGAGAAAATTAGAAAGGTGAGCCCTCTCTGATTTTCAATTTTATTTTTCAGCTTTCAATATTCTTTAGAATTTTGTAAAAAATGCAAAAATTTATTCAATATTGCACTAGATAAAATAAATTAAATAACTATACCATTCCCTTCCAGCATTGTGATGCAATATGTCTTCCTATAAATAGCTAATAAAACAACACATTCAAATCCATCCCTTCGGACAAATACATCCCCGGCAAACAAACTTCACTCTAATGCTGTTAGTTTGACGCCAACAAACAATCTCATAAGCCTGAATCAAAACTTATTTTGACACGAAATGGATTCTTTGGTTGCGGAGATATTAACTTATTCCTTCTCCCCCTTTCTCATTACACCATCTCAAAATCTCCCCAGGCAGTGCGATGTACTACAACTAAAATTCATATTCTCTTCAGCACATCGCCAACTTTGGCGGAAAACTTCAATTTAAATTACTCGGAATCGGAATCCCATAACTTTGCAGAGAGATAATTGCGTTTTCATGCGCACAGACCCCCACTTATTATGCGAGCGCGGAATTTTGTGGATCGGTGTGTATGATCATCACTTTCAATCACGTATTGGTTACACAAATTAGATTGGGCTGAAACTCCCATCAAAGCCTTACGTGCCCTCACTCCTTGTGATGCGATGATTATGACGCTGTAAGGTTATACTTAGCGTCGACTCATTAAGAAATCGATACTTCACGGAATTTTGACACCGAATTGCGAGGAGTTGGGATTTTGGATATTAATTAATGAGGCAACAGGCTAGGGTTTTTTAATTTGAGATTGTTTTCTAAGCCTCAGTGTGTTGTTTTGACAAAATGAGTCTAGCATATTCATTTATTTAGTTTTAAATGCCAGATATGTGGAAATTTAAATGAAAAAGAAGGGATAATTGTTCAAAGTTTTAGAATAATGAGTATCGTTTTAATTAATTATAGTAACGTGCATAGTTGCACAATTATGAATGTTTAGGTTATATGAAATTGATAAATTTAATTTTGGCGCATTTATAACTATAATATTATTATATATAAAGTATATTTTTATTTTTATTTTTATATAAATTATATAGTTTTCAAGAGTATATGTATGCATAAAATATCTACTCTAGTATTTCGTTTCTAAACCTTTAGAAATAGATATTCCAGTTGAAAGAATGTTATAAAAGGATTGATAGTTAATTTCTAAAGATAGACACATGAAGACACTACTGTAAATGATGTTAAATATTGTATTTATAACATTCTTATATTATTTATTATTGTTATGTGATCTAATAAATGTATTGATGAAAAACTCTCAATATTTAAATATTTATACAGTTATAAGATTTTTAAGTCCTGCTTTATAAAATATTTTAGCATATAATTTAAAAAAAAGATAACTATACTACAAATAAGATATATAGAATTATCAAATTTAGAAATGTCACTATTTTAGGCAATTTAAAATCATGTCAATGATTAAAATGGTTAAAGGATCTCTTAATTGAAAGTAGCTTGTAAGAAAATCAATAAAAGAAATGTTTAACATTCACTTCAGGATCATTTAAAAGAAATTAAATGGTTCAAAAACAGTAAATTTTAAAGTATAATTATAAAAATTAAACTAACAACAATATCATAAAAGTCCCAAAAGTAGATAATTGCCATAAATTGGTAAGGCTTAACTGACAGAAGAATTAATATAAGTACATATAATAGAATAATAGGTACATGCAGACACTCAAAACAATGGAATAAAATCTACACCTATATGCCACTAAACCGAAAAAAAAAATGTTATTGATGGATAAATGCATAATGATGTACAAAAAAAAATTATGTTTAATTTAACAAGAGGTTATAAATTTTATAGAGAAAGAATAGTTTTGCAGCTTACCTTTTCTTTTGGCGGCGCTTGGATGAGAAGTATATAAAATGTGCTATTATCTTGAGTATTCGCATACCATAATTTTATTTTAAATGTAAACCACTTATTTGGCATTTATAAACAATCCTGCAAAGAGTATTTGTAGAGGTATTAAAAGGCTAATAGTTGTTTAGTTTACATTAGTATTAGTGGCTTATTTCAAATCTCCTTGAGCACAACTTTGGAAAAAATCTCATAGTTTTGTATTGCAATCAGATGAAAGGATGAATCTATCTAAATATGCTTGAAAGTGAACCAAGCTTGCTTTTGTGTTGCTAGAATGGATATAAATCCTCAAACCACTATACCATCTTATGAAAACATAAATTTTAAGTTTAAAAATAATAAATTGAAATTGAAATCAAAGGGCAGAGAAAATATTCATAACTAAAGAATTAAATAAAAAGCTTTGAATTTATCATTAACCGTGACTCATAAAGGAGATCTTATGATTAACCAACACATTCTTTTAAAAAACACCTTCAAAGAGTTCGAATAATTTTTTCTTCATAAAGTTATTTTATTGCTTTTATTTTAATAATAATTTGTATTTTTCTATTTCTCTTTTGATTGTGCTTTGTTTTAAATACAGTGAAACATTTATATCTTCTTTTAATTTATAAAAATGCATAAAACTAATATACTAATACGTGAAAGTTAGAGAAGTCAGTATTGAAATACTATCAATCAATCTGATATGTTTTGTTTATGTTTGGAATTCGGCCTAGAAAACCATTTGGCTCGTAAATTGTTTGCACCAGAAAAAAAGTTCGAAAACACATGCGTATCTTTTTTTTTTAAAGACAATTTAATTCGTTTTATTCCAATGATAGTTAACATTTTCCACATTAACATTCCACATAAAATTTATTTATATATTTAGAAATAGATTTATATTTATATGATATAAAATAAACATTCCAGGGAAGAATCTTTTCTACGTTGATTCATGTTAAATGTTATTTATATTCTTGATTATAAAATGTTAAAATAAATGATATTTTATAGTTTCTTTGCTAAGGAATTATTAAAAGACAAAAGAATAATGCTACAATCAAAGTTGAAAAATAACATATCGTACTTTAACCTACCATCAACGATAACTGCTGGCGTCCTGGCATAGGGGTAATGCGTCTTCCACGTGAACTGGGCGTCCTGGGTTCGAGTCCCGGTTTGAGCATGGTTGTTCTTCCGTTGTTCTATGTGTGAATGTGCCTTCCTGTCAAAAGGGGTTGCGAATGAGTGATGCGTGAGTAGCAAAGTCGTCCTCTTGGCCCTGGTTGGAGCTACCGAAGAAACAAGAGACGCTCCCCCACCGTATTAAAATCGCTGTCTTCGTAACAGCGGGCTTGTCCATGGCAAGTGCCATAAGAAACAAAAACATGAAGAATAACCTACTTTATACAAAAATAAGAATTCTAACAGAAGATATTTTCTATATTAATACATTTCACATGAGATTTTTATATTCTAAATTAATTTTGGATGATATTCCTCATATATAAAAATAAATTTTTGTTTGTTCGTATTTTATGTGCTGCCGTACCGCTCATTCGATTGCAATAAAACTTAGCCAACTTATTGCTTGCACTTCAGCGAAGGTTATAGGTATAATACAATTATTACATCTAAAGTAAAAAGAATGAATAAATATTGTTTATACTTCTGCTTTAAATATGATTCAATTTCAATGAATGTATTCATTGTCGCCAAGAAAATAAATATCATTCTTTCTATCCTTCCTAAGTAAACAAGATAGTTATTTCTAATTTCAAACGATGTCAAAATTATTTCTTTTGGGGCAACAACGTGTCGGGTACCAGCTAGTAAGTTATAAAAATGGAATATATTTTATAGCTTTCTTAATTTTTAGAAAATAATCAAAAGGCAAATAGAGGAATAATGTTAGAATCAGAGTAGATGGATACATTATCATTCTGTAATCCATCATGAAAGATGAGCTATTTGAGTTGAAAAATAATCTCCGCACTGATTTGAAAAAAATATATGCATTCTTAATCATTAAATGTAAGAGTAATAAATTTTTTTTTTTTATTTCTCAAAAATAATAAAAACCAAAGAAATGACTAATATCTATGATACAGCCAAAACTAAAATATAATGCCTCACACTTTCATACTTAAATTTCCCAATAAAGTGTTTGAAGTTGCCCTATCTAAATATAACATGTGCGCCAAACAAATTCTTCTGTTTGCTTAATATAACGTGCCGACCATGGGTTATTATTGTATTTTTTTTCACGTATATATCATTAACTTCATTGTAGTGTTTCTCGTGTAATGCAGAATTTTTAACTTCCTTCTTTATTTTCTAAATAAGCACGCGACGCGATCGATAAGTACAGTAGAAATTATAATGATAAAAGTACAATGGCTTTGTATTTACGGCTAACGCATCAGTTAGCAGTCCATAGATTTACTTTGGAAATTCAACAATTGCATCTGTTTCGAGATTAGACATTTGTTGCTAGAATAAAAGGTTGCATTTCCGGAACAACTGACAGGGCTTTGGAAACTACATGCGCACAATGATTGTGATAAGTGGATAATACTCACATAGAACACAATCGAAATTATTTATCTCAAAAATGATTTCTGAATTCTTTCAAGCTTCGATTAAATATGACATTTGTTGCAGACAAATTACTGCTTTAGCAAGTCACTAGCTAAAAAGAATATGGAACTGTTTTTACAAAGGCTTATGTTATTTATATGAATGCATAATTCTTCTTTTCAATTCATTGAAATAAAATACTGAATCGCTTTCTTTGTAAAATATTGGTCAGAAATGAAATAAATAATGATGGTTTATAAGCGAACGATAAATACTGCCATAATAACATTAGCTTATCCGAGTTTTCTCAGAATGACATTTAAATTTCACAAAAAATCTTTAATAAATGAAATAGTTAAGAATTTCTATGATTTTTTTAAGAAGAATTTTCTTTATTTTTTTAAGGTATTTGAGCATTATTATTAAAACGTCTGAAAAAGACTCTGACAAAATAAAATTAAAAAATAAATAAATACAAGAGATGAATATTTTCATAACAGTTATTTTTAAAAATTAGCTATATAATTTTATTATCAAGCTGTTTTCTGATATAGTAATATAGATTGTGGCTAATAAATACTGAATAATAAATATTCACTAAAATAAATATAAAAATTAAGCAAATTTGAAATTTGAAAATTACCTAAATATATAATTAACGATATGACTATATGTTTTTGAAATTCCGAACATCTGGGCTAAAATAAATTCTTTTCAAACAAGCGTGTTTTTTAAAATTATTTTTATTTACAAATAAATACATCATAATAATTTTTTTTTAAAGTTTTGAATATAAGACATTATGCTTCTTTATAAGTGATTAACAACATACTTCTAATACTTTTAACATGAAATAATAGAAACATTCCACAGCATAAAGAGATTTAACTGAAAGTAATAAGATCTTTAATTTTAAGATGAAATATTAAAGTTTTAGGAAAAAATGAAATTATCGTAAGAATTTAATTAGAAAAGCTTTTTTGAATTTATTTTACAGTTTTTTAAAGGAAATAATCACGATTCTTATAAAGTCAAATTGAATGATGACCAATCAAGTTATTAGTTAGATTTTTGAAAAATGATTTAATGTTTTTTAAAACTTTGTATTTCAGCAATGCAATGCTTTTAAGATAATATATCTGAATGAATTAATATGTCCTCTGACAGAATAAATAATTACAAAAAGAAAACTTCTACAATTTTTATTTAAAAAATGCAGTAGGAATATATTTTCCGATAAAAAGTAATTCACCATTTAATGTTTTTCGACCAATCATATTTTTGGACGCGGTGTCAATGAAAAATAAACATAAGATTTGTATTCAATTTGAACCTGACTAATGTTGGTTGCGTTGAATCAGGTTCAATCGCCGATAAATCATCAATAGTTACATAATTATCAATTATTTGTAAAAGAATATAAAAATTATTCTTATATTGTATAATTATGCAAAACATTTATTTAAGAATATGAATGAATAATATAAATTTAAAAAGTTCAATTCTTTAAAAACAAACCCTCGATTTCTATTACATCGATTCTTAATCGGAAAATGCTTTTATAATTACCACAAATATTTTTGGCTTTTGTTTGTGTGGTGCAACATTTTCAAAAGTATGAAACTCCAGGTATTAGAAAATCATTTATCTGGGGTTCTATTTTCTAAAATACCTTTTTCTCAAATCTTCTCAGCTGAATTTAAAGAGTTAAGTTTAAATATAAATTATATGTCTCTTCCTATTCCATTTCTTTTTTTTTTAAATAACAATGTTCTCAATAAACTAAATGTGTTCCCATCTCTTAGGTTACTGCAGCAGCAGATGCAACAACAGCAGCTGTCCCACCACCAGCATGGAACAGCGTCTCAACGAGGACCCCACCACACAGCGACCCAGGGGGTGCACAACGGTAACTCAGGCCTGCACCATAGACTATCCTCCTCCTCTTCCGATCACATCCGAGGGGGTCCAGGAGAAACAACTGATGACGGAGAGAACACCAATGGCAGTTTTGGATCATTCGATGGTGGAAGCTCCCCTCAATGTCTGAGTCCGGCTCCTGTATCTACCACTTCGGACTCCAGCAGAACACCCTCTCCAGGACTTCGCGGAATGCAGAGGCAAAGTCTAAACCTCAGCCAGCATCATCACAGGCATGATCCATTGGCTTCAATATTACATAGAGATAGGCATGATAGGGCTTGAAGGACATATATTAAGAAAGATTTTTTTAAATTATTATTTCTGTTATTCCAATGGGTGTCCCAGAAGTTCAGTTGTTAGGTGTTCTAACAGCAATTTACGTGCAATGTCAAAAGATGTGTGATAACATGGAAGAAATGGGAAAGTTATTTAGCGGAATAGACTTCGAAATCTAGTGGCTGGGTGCTTCAGAACTGTTCATATCTCCCATAATTATAGCTTCAACGCTGATCAAAGCTTTATATATAGTATCAATATATATTAATAAAGATGATATTAAATTAAACTGGAATCACATCTTCTCATCAGAAACGTTTGTTGTGCTCCTTCTGCCTCATAGAATGATACTTTAGGAATAAATAGATGTGTCTGGTTCTTTATTGGAAATCGAAAAAAAAAAACCCTAAGCAATTCTCTAAAGGGCATTGTTTAAAAGATATTTACTTACTTCATTTAAATATTTATTCAATATGCAAAGAAGGGGTAAATCATTACAAAGTTGGTCACATATCTAATTAATAAAACGCTATCTCATAAAACAACGCCACATAAAATATTAGAACAGAAATCCAGTGGTTTTATATACAGTATATCACCAGTTAAATTTGATTTTGTCTCTAGAAGGCTAAAATTGCGTGGAAGTTAATTGAACTAAAACTTCACCATGCACAAATAGGAAGTGATTTTGCTCCCAACAACATCTTATAGCAATATTTGATTCTTCAAAGATATTATCATAAAATAAAGATTCATTGCTAATATATTATTTAAGTCTGCACATGACATTTAATCTATAATAACAATGGAAAATACAATGGACAAATATTAACTGTTCAGAAATTGTGATCAACCCTAATTTGTGTTGTTATTTGGAACGATACTCATTAAAATCTTCCGACTTCATCAGAATGACTAATAGCTCGAAGCATTACTCACTAGTTTTCAGATAACTCCTTATCGCCATTTGCTATGTTCGACCTATTCGTGCTCAGTCTAAAACTAAAGGAATTAATGAGACTGTCGGTTGACATTTTAGAACAGTACTTAATTAGAATCTGCTAATTACATTACACTGTCATTTCTGAACTCACGAACTTTGTTTCGAATAATAGGAACTGTCATCTATCAAGGTCAGTTTGACGCTGTTTATTGGAAGTGTTTATGTACATTGAAGTGCAATTCGCGTACAATGATATAAGTTGCTTCTAGGTTCATTAGAGGGAAAAAAAGTGACTTTGTTTATATGTATAAATGAGACATTTAAATCTATGATGTTTGTGTGTGTGAATGTTTTGAAAAATATTCGAATAGCAGATGTTTCTGTATGTGTACATAGGATCAAAATATCTTTGCAAACAATTTTGTGTTTGAAAGGATGACGTTGAATATTTTGGTTTTTACAGATTGTTAAATATGAATGTTCCGTTTCACCGAAGAGAAAGTTGTTTAAAAGCAACAAATTATAAAAATTATAAAAATATTAATAATTTTTTATTTTATTTGGAAATTAAGGAGGTATTAAAATTTGTACAATTTCAGACAGGTAGAAAATGAAATAAATCTGACTAAATGAGAAATAATTTTCACTCGAATATTAAAAGAAATAAATTAAGCATTATATTGAAATAATGACTACTTAAATAATTTGAATTTTTTGAAAATTTTTAATTAGCAAAAAATTTAAATTTTCTAATTTTTTAATTAGTCGAATAATTTGAAATTCTTTAATGAAATGCGTAAAATAATAAATGTTAATAAGTTTTACATTTTTAAATTTCTACAGAAGAGAAAAAAATTCGAAATTCAATGCAATAATGTTAGGATAAAAGGATTTTTTTTAAAAAAAGTTTTGAATTTAAAATATTTAAAATTGTTAGATTAATGGAGTCGGTTAATGAAATATCACTGACACATGACAAACATTACTCCACATGTCATTAATACCTACTTGAACATATTCTTAAGCAAGTTTGAGAAATTCATCCCTTTTACATCCATCAAAATATGTAACAGATACAAAAGTTTAAATTTCACCGCGCATTTATCTTGTACCACGTGGGCAGAAATTGATTCCATTCTTATCTAATCATTTCATACTTATCTAATCATTTCAAACTTATATGTTTTTAACTCGAGATGTAAATTTTATCAGATTCTTAAAATGTCTAAAATTCCATTTCATTGTTTGCTTATAGCTTTATGAATATTTTCATCTCTGGAAATAAAATAGGTATGTCACTATAACATTTTTATGTTTTTTTTTTGTTTTTCTTCTTTGGTTTTTGCTATGAATGAATGTTTTATTTCATGGAAAAAAATGTTTGAATCCAGCTACGAAACAACAATTGTCGTTTTCTTTGTAATGTAAATATAAATAGAGTAGCTATTATTTAAAGATCAAGATTCATCCTGTCGTTCTATTGTTTGATGAGAAATAAAAAAAGTTATTATCTTAGTTTCATTCTTTGATTGAATGAAAATTTTAAGAATTTTCAAACGTGCGAAGCCTAATTGGTGCATTCGTATAAATTTCTAATGAGCTCCTTAAGGTAATTGCGGGGGGGGATAGAAGAGGAAAATGGCTATTGGTTACTATATGAAATGATGTCATAAAAATAATTGCTAAAACATGAATTTATACTTATTTATTGAAAAATTATATATACACTGATACTATAAAAAAATGTATAGCAAGCGACTGAAAATATATTAAAAGCAACTAATATTAAATGCACTTCTTAAAACTATCATCTTATAGTTAGAAGTTATATGCAGAAGCAGACAATAAGTAATTTAAATAAAATATTATTTGCTTAAAATTAAATTAGCGTAAGTCATTAAATCTATTTTCATATAAATTGTATTCGATTAAGTTAAAAAACATATAACAATTAAATAATAAACAAATAAACTGAAACAATTTTAAATAAAATAATTACAACATATGACAACAACTAAAATATAAGAATTGAACTTTTTCTGCTCTGTTTTACGCAAATTTATTTATAAGTAAATACATATATCTAATTTTTGTAAAATATCACTTTTAATAGAAGTAATTGTAAAACTTATTAATCTCTTTTGATCTATAGTAGATCTTAGGTAATTTTTAATTTTTATAATGGTTTTTTTCTGTTGTAGCTACTGAGATCGAAATTGTTAATAAAAGATGTTAATAAATGCTAAAAAAAGAATGAATCTAATTGTTGACAACGACCAATCCGTCCCGAAATAATCTAAAATTTAATTTGCCCCAAAATTTTGCGAAAGCTGGAATTCATACGTAAGTTCTGCATTATTTATGTAGCTTTGATTCTTATTATTTAATTCTAATTCCAATTTTAACATAAACTGAGTTGATTCTTATTCACAGTATTTATTAAAATAAATATCTCGATACAATTTATAAACTTCTGAATGATATTTTTAAAGATCAAATCTTTCACTTAAAAATGTCACCACAATATTTAACATTAAAGAATTTACTTTAAAGTTCATTTCATTGTTGTATAAAAGGTGTTCTCTTTTATAAGTAAAATGTTTTCGCTGCGTTAATTTTTATTTTTCAAAGTTTTAATGTTCTTTTCTTTTAAAATTTGCATCAACATCTACAGAAAATGCTAATTTTTTTACTATTTAAAAGTATATTATCAAATATCAAGCTATATGCATTCTTAAAGAAATTAGTTTAATTTATTTAAACTTTCAAAAACCTAAGAAATGTTTAAATATTTAGCTTGATAAACATTACAAACAATATTAATTTTATTTAGAATATTTTTTGTGCTTTAAATTAAATTTTAGGATAGTTTTTTCTCCTAAAGAATGTGGCTTGATTTTTTGTGATGTTATCGAATTTTTTTCGGTTATTTCATAGAGAACATTAAAAAACTCTCCTAACAGAAATTTTAATTAGGTTATTACACCTATTTTGACGACATTGGATCTGACAAAGATTTCAATGTCAAATTTCAATGTCTTTTTCAAATAGATCAATAATTAGTAAAAGCGAGAAAAAAAATGTACATCTCTTCAACAGTTGGAAAATTTTTGATTCAATTCACACACGTACACACAATAAGGTCACGAAAAGACAAATATTGATTAAATTATTACAATTGCAACATCCCCAGATAAAAAATAAGTAATAAGTAATTTATTAACCCCTTCTGCCTTCACATACATATCGGTATCACGTGCTTTTATACTTAGAAATGTTTGAATAAGACAAAGAAAAATAGCCCTGTCCAGCTAGATAGCGAAACGGACTGTTTGTTTTAATGAGTATTAGAATTTCACCATTACTATAGGCCTATTGAAAGATATTTAGAGGGATTTTTTTTCCGTTTAGAGTATTTCAAAAAAGATAGTCCCTGGCACTCTTTTTATTCGGTATTGCACATATTGAAAAAGCGAGATAATGCAAACGAAATGATTGAATGATTCTCTGCAGGACAGGCATTTTGAACTAGAACTATACAATTTAGCATATTCTTACTTCATGGGTAGTCTATGCTAATTAATAAAGATATTTAAAAATTTTAATTCGATTAGTAGTTTATTAAAAATTAATTAAAATTTTAACACCGTTTTCCATATAACTTCGGGGCAAAGTATTGAACAAAATATATTTTTACATTATTTCAAAATTTAAAAAAAAATTAGCTTTGCAATGTAGGAACTCAATTTCTAAATTTTTAAATTTAAATAAATTTTTCAGTTTGTATCAAGCACAATTTTGTAGCAAATCTTTCCCTTTATATTACTATATACAATAAAAGTGCAATATAATGTATAATTGATGTGAATATTTTAATAGCTCTCATGCACCAGGACAAAATATAAATATTAAAATTTTCAGTTTATTATTACTAATGCCGCACGATTCTTGCTATCCACACCTATTTCCTAATTAGATGACTCTTCTTCTATAGCTAGGAAATAGCGAAGAAAAGGTCATCTTACTAAATAGATGGTTCGAATCAGAAGAATAATTTGTAGTAGCGAACGTGTTAACATATTTCAGAACATTGGATGATCTTTTAACACACTACTTTTTAGTTGATATAATTTCTGTAAACTGGGCGATATGAAATTTTTCACACTTAGAATGCAAAATAATGGAGCCAGACGAGTCAAACCTAAAATATTATTATGTAGCTATGTTTCTAACTAAAGATTAAAACCTCTTCTTCTTCTTTCTTTATATAGAGGTCTGGCATAAAATAACAACATTTTTGTAATTATTTCGTAGACAAGGAAAAGTCGATTTAATTCCAGACGATCGATTTGAAATTAAATTTCATTAAATAATTTTCCATTATTATTCATAAGAATCACATGACTCATTAGTTAAAACCAAGAAAGGATATAAAACTTATTTTCATTTACTAATGCATTCTGAAATAAAAAAAGTTCGTTTATACGTAATAGCTGACAGGCAATTGTTTTGTCCTGTCTATACTGCTACGTTCAGTAGTGGTGGGGGTAGTCGGCTGTACACAAGTCAATTGTTAAAGAAAATGCGTTTATAAAAGGACGTCTTACCCAAAAGAAAAACAAAATTTTTGAAAGTGATGGAAATAAATAAAATTAATGAAATGTATAAAACATCTCTGAATTTTTAAAAACGAAACGGATCTTATATCTTTAAATGATAAGACTATAGTTATGGTAAGTCCGAAATCGCCTGAAGTTTCATTAGTCAGAGCATTACATGAGGAAATATATAATATGAACGATATATAATATGAACTATATATAATATGAACGATAAAATTCCAAAATATGCAGGGGGTATAGGGTCCTTTGATTTTAGTCCAAAAACTGATACTTTTTAAAAATCTCGTCTATTATTTAAAAAAATTTTGAACTTTGGGATCTCGATAAGATGACTTTAACTTTCATCTCGATAAGATGACTTTAACTTTCATGTTCTCATAGTTTTTCCTTCTACATTATAAAATCATCAATATAAGAAATATAAGAAAAAAAGTAAATCTTAAATTATAGAGTCTTAGAGAGATAATCATAGAGATAACAATAAAAAATATTTTTAATTGTGAATTTTCTGCTCTGAACATGGATATTATTTCAAGGTTTATTTCAGACAGGATATTGTTTCAAATATTCATAAATTAATTTTTATAAGAATAAAACGTATATAATTAATCATTTTAAAATTTAATATTAGTTTAAATTAAAAGTTTAATTAGTTAGTCTTCGGAAGTCGATTTTCAAAGGTTTACACTGCAAATATCCTCTGTCCTGTAATAGAAAGCTATATCCAAAATATATATTTTAAGATTTAGCTTTTTTCTCAAAATTTTATAAGAATAATTTTGAACTAACATTTTTCTATAATCAGTTGCGACATTGTACTTAATTTATTGTGACATTAATCAGGAATGTTTCAAATTTTCACACCAAATCCCGCACAATTTCTAACAGTAACTCCGAAATGAATTACAAAAATCCTCAGTAAGCTAAAGATTTTATAGCCGCTTCCAATTAATGTAATACTAGGTTTCACAAATTATTGGTTCGAATATTCCACAAGCTCTTCATTCAAGAATTTTTTTACTTTTTAAATTAATTAAGAAAATCAACTTAACTTAATAAAACTTTTTAAATAATTTCCCTTAATTGCATTTTTGCAAAATTTTTCTTATGTAAGTTGGTTAGCAAAAATCTCTACCACTAAAAAAGGTTTATAAACAGGGAATATTTAATAATTTAAACAGGGAATTTATTGATAAAATTTATAAGGGGCTAATTTTTTAAAATAATTATTATAATTTATTTGCTTTAACTGATTTAAGTTCTGCGTAAAATAATTTAAATAGAAATTTTTGAAATTAAAAAAAATGCATAATTAAAAAAAATCCCTGTATTGTTCTTTTATATAACGAAAGTAGTGATATGAGTAATTATTACAAGCTCATTATAATGAAAGCATTTAAAAACAAAACTCTGTTTCATATTGTATTATGCTTATGAATGTCTTTTCTTTTTTTACAAGCAAATTACATCTATTGTTAGCCTGTACAATTATTTTGAATAGCCTTAATTTTTCATTAAGGATAAAGGGAATGTAATAAGGATAAAGGGAAAATGTAAGATATAGGATAAATTATAAATTGATTTAAATATAAAATTTCAGATAAAAATGTAGGTACATATACATTTTTTTAAATCCCTGTATTATTTTCCTTTTCGTTTTTGATGAAAATAAATTTGGCGAAGATTCACTGAAAATTTTAGTCTTATTTCGTTTTCAGTAAAGATTCACTGAAAATTATAGTCTT
>JAPMOR010079410.1:178484-191987 GCA_026543865.1 Argiope aurantia | reverse complement strand
TCTAAAACTCCTTTCATTCTCGGAAGAAAAAAGAAGGGAATAACCGGACTGTGAATTCACTGATGCGTGACAATACAGACAGGAAATCCCCTCGATTTTTGCAGGAAATATGTAAGAAAATACGAAGTGATGACACGTGCATAAACGAATAAGGAAAATGACGAATTTTTCTTATACTTTAAGCGAGACAGAGTTTTTGAAATCAGAGATGGAAGATTAAATGTCACTGTCAAGGTAAAATGAAATATTCATATCACTTGAGGGAAAACTCGTGAAATGTGGAAGAACTGAGATCCTTTTTATTTGCTTTGTTACAATCTGACGGAAATAGGAAATGATATTTCGTCGATATTTTTAACAGAATAATCGAGATTAAGGTAAAGTTAAATAAATAGTTCAATTCTTCTTTTAAGAAAATATAATGCAAGTATCCTTTTTGCTATTCGTATCATTTTGTCTTTAGTGGTAAGCTGATTGAAATAGAATAACATAAAGATGAAAAGGAAATTTGCAATATATTTTCTGGCTGATTGTTTTTATCCCTATAAAATTAATCCCGAGTATGTTTTCTGTCCTGCAAGTTGTCTGAAGTATATATAATTCTAACTTTTTTTAAAAATCTAAATCACTTTCTTAAGAAATTATTAATTTTTTTGCATCACAAAATTTAGGTGCTGAATAGCCCCGAGAAAGGGAGAGAAAAAAAACTTTTGTCATTCATTTAAATCTAAGTCATTAAATAAGAATCAATGAATAGACATAAAGTAATGCACAACTTCTAGAATTTCAATCATAGGTAAATGAACACAACATTAAAAATTAGCAATTTTTTTCATTTACCCATCATATTAATAAATAATTTGAGTAAGTAAAAAAGGCATTTAAAAATGTGCAACGAAAGCAACAACATCAAAAAGGAAAGGGAAGTTTAATCTATCTCGAATATCCTACTTCTAAAGAACGCCACTTATTTTACTTTGTTTTTATTTTAGCACCTTAACTAAAATAACATAGATAAGAACATATAATCAATTCCTAAGTTTAAACTCATAAATTATTTAATAATAATTAAATAAGTTATAAGTTAAATTTTCAACGTCCAATGCTTACAAAAATTCTTACTTCTAGTTTGTAGCATAACATAGATAACTATAGTGACTTTTATTTCACTTACACAAAATTATCTGATCAACAGCATGAGTAAAAAAAACCCAGGATAGAGTGTATTGGGGCATCGTTTGTTGGCAAGAATGATTTTGAATCACATAGATATCACCTGAAGTAGAAAACAGTAAGCAGATTTTATGCAAGACTTTCAGAGGAAACTGATTCACATTTTGTTTCAGTTGGAAGAAAATCCATCCGCAACTTAGTTCGTTTCTAATGTGCACATTATATTATATAAAAAAAGATAGCCTCCATCAATTTTTGAATGATACTGTATAAGAACATAGTCAACGCATATAACCCACAAGCTTCTTGGATTTATTCTCTTCACATCTATTTCTAGTATTAATTTTATAAGTCCCTGGTGGGTCCAAATAACAATCTAACTAAATATGAAGAAAATAAATCTTGCAGCTAAATAATCTTACTGCCGGAAAGTTTTAATATTTATATGTTAAAGTTGAATAAAAAAAATTAAGTTATCACACCAGCATAAGATGACTTCTGACAAGTTTTGATGGGAATTGAGAGTGGATGACTGACACGGAATTGCTTACTAATGATTTTCATTCAAAGTGAGTTCGCGTCAAAATGACATGAGCATTAAACCTAAAGAAACAAAATTAAATTCAGAATTGCATTTTATTATATAGCATTTGGTTATTCCTTTCTTAATTCTATTAAATAAATACTTCAAAATTTCAAATACAATAGCATCTTCTCTGTTGGTGGTTAACGATATGGAAACAAAGTAAAATCCTACGAGCATCGAAATACTGAGACATGTTAGAGAAATGCAAATTTTCAATCTTCCTCATGACCTAATTACAAACTTGCACATGAAACGAGCAATGGAAAAAAAAGTCGATCATTCATCTCAATTTATATTTATTTATCTTCCGCTGTGCATTGTTACTCTTACCTTGGCTGAAAAAAATACATTCTATTAAGAAATTGCTTTAAACTAATTTGACAGCTTGTCAGAAAAGTTGGAATTTTGATGGAGCTGCGACCACAGAAAGATTTTTAAAGTTTCATTTTATTATTATTATTATTTTATTACTTTCATCAATCTTCTTGACTGAAATGCCAAAAAGAAAATTTATAATAATAAGTTTTTGTTTTATATTTATTAGAGATTGTATACAAAGAAATAAAAGTCGTACAGTGATTACTGAATAGTGAACCACAGAGAATTTGAGCCCCAAGATATACGAAAAATTTTGGAAATTATGAAGCAAAATATAAAAATTGTTTTTTTTTTCCTTCGGATATATTGGAGTCCTTTCATTATAATTAAAGGTTCATTATTTTTTTTCTTTGTTAAACTTGAATTTGATGCATGTATTAATAAAAAAAAATTAAGCTTCATTGTAATAAAGGGCATATCTTTGTAAAAAATATTTAACAACACTTATAAATAAGAGTAATGCTTTGTAAAAAATATTTAACAGTACTTATTTTTAACTTTTATTATTTAAAATGACATACAAGGCAAGCGCAAAGCTCTGCTCTAATTACAAAAATTCATTGAGCAAAAACTGTTATAATTGGATCTATTTGTGTTTGCATTCATTTTTAAGTATCAAAGTAGATATATAGATGTATGTACGTCTTCTTATAAAATCTTTAATGGGACTATCTAATTCAATACATTTCAACATGCACCAGTTACCAGTTTCGTTATTAAAAAAAGCAAATAAATTTTATGAATAAAAAAAGGTATCTCATCTATAATTTGAAAATTTATGATATTGTATGCAAATTTAAATACCTAAATTTAAAGTAGCAATGAAAATTTACAAATTTACGTATAATTTACTTCATAATATATTACTGTTTTTTGCTCTGAAAAAATATTTTACAGTTTTACATGCCACGTAAAAAAATCTAAGCATTTTCCTTTATGTATCCAACTTCGTAGAAAAACATAATATTCAGCTTTATGCATTTTACAAAAGCTTTATTAATAAAAACTAACAAAGAAATAAATTTAAAAAAAAATAGGTAGGTCTTTTTCTTTCAAAAGATATTTTCTCAGACTGTATCTAAAATGAGTTAGAATTGAAATCTTCACACTCAATATACCAAAATCTAATATGAATAGATATTTCAACAAGGAGAAAATTAATTTGCTTCAATTCTCACAGCTACACAAAGGTCTTTCTGATTCAAACATTTCTACATTTCTAAAGGAATGATATTACTCTATCCATCTGCTTTACTATTTTTTTTTTGAATTTTAATTTACTGGATCCTATTCATTTATAGCTCGTGTGAGTTTCTGAAAGTCTTCACTGCTTACGGATCGACTTCTTTATTATTATTATTTTTTTTATGAAAGTCATCACTACCTACAGATCAACTTCTTTATTCTTTATTTCATTCTCTCTTCAGTCATATTTCATCATCATCCAATGTCAAAGCATTTTTCGAATCGCATGTTTTTTCAAGAGGCACGTCACATATCAGCTCTTGATTCGGGGTAATTTCCTTATTGTTGCCAAGATGGCAATGAATGATTGAAAAGCTTCAGAAAGAAAGCTGGAGGGAATGAAAACGCCTTTTTTTTTTTTTTTTTTAATCACTGCTGAAGCGTCGTGCCCCTCGAAGAGTCCATTTTCAAGCGTTGAAAGTGGGAGGGGTGACAGGAACCAAATAAATAAAACAACTGCACCAGAGAGTAAAAAACTCAATTAATCTTCAGCACTTCATCAAGTTGAGTCCTCGGAGTGTCTGATAGCATCATAAAAGAAGTGTTCGTGTCATTTGCACAAAATGTATAATGCTGTCTCTTGGGGTAATTCCGTGTATCTTTGTAACGATTTACTGTTTTTCTTGGCGACTTGCATGGGATATCTTTTCTTCAATTCTATTGTCTGTTAAAAAGTTATAGGACAATGATCCAAAATAGAGATAGCAATAATGAATCGGGTATTTTTATTGGCCTGTTTATTTTTTTCAAAAACAATCAACTAACCAAACCAGTATATAATTGAGACAGAGTATCTTATTAAGATTAATGTAGCGATATAAAAGTTGTAATGTAAAAATTGTGGTCATATGATTATCAACTCTTGGTAGTATTTTTTCTAGGACATAGGAAGGTAGATGAAACAAAACATTATAAAAATATTGGGTAAATAATTATATAAATCATTATATATTCACTCATATAGATATATTTCAATTGTCTTTTCTCTCTTATTTTTGTAACAATTCACTGTTTTGATTGGCAACGGAAAAAAAATATATCGTTGGTAGACTGAATCGGGTTTTCTAATTCGCTGAAATCTTTCTTCACAAAAAAGTTATAACTTGGATAAAAAGGGTAATAAAAATAAAAGTTTCCTTATTCAGAGCTCTGTAAAAAATGATGATTGTAAAAATAACATATTTTGATAATATGCATTTCAGAATATAGAAAACTATGAATCGAAAGAAGATAGAGAACATATGGGAACATTTATTTCTATAAATGTGAGAAATATTCTGGACTAAAAGAATGATTGAAATAAAAGTCTCCTCATTCAGAGCTCCATAAAAAAATGATGTTTGTAAAAATAACATATTTTGATAATATGCATTTCAGAATATAGCAAACTATGAATCGAAAGAAGCTAGAGATCATATGTGAATATTTATTTCTATAAATATGAGAAATATATTCGACAAAAAGGGTAATTAAATATTCAGAGCAAATTAAAAGTTCCTTATTCAGAACTCAGTAAAAAAATGATGATTGTAAAAATAGAATATTTCGATAATATGCATTTTAGCGAACTATGAAATCAAAAGATAGAGAAGAGTATGTAGATAGTTATTTCTATAAATGTATTACAATTGTCTTTTGGAGAAACTTGATGCATATTTGTAGCGATTTACTGCTTTTGTTACTGCTATGCACAGGATATCTTTTCTTTTTCTCAGTTATTTTTTGTTTATTGTAAACTGTAAGACTTTGATTAGGAATCGAAAAGGTAAAAATTAATTGGACATTTCAATTGGCCAAATTTTTTTCTTCACAAATGAAATATATCTAGGAAGTCCATCAGAGCATCTTGAGGAAAATTAAGTTGTTACAAAAACAACAAATCTCCTTTTATCAGCTGAAAATGATGAATAATGCAACATATTCCGAAAAAAATATTCAGATGAATAGAATATTATTCAAAGTTTTGAAAGTGATTTCTTAAATGCAGTTTTAATAGTGTTTAAGTAAAACAGCAACAACAAAACACACACGCAAAAAATAAAATAAAAAAATCGTGTGAATAAAATCTTAATAAAAGAAAAAGTACTCGTTTTTTGACCTTCTCCAATGACGAGCATGTGCAACTCAGTTTTTTGAAATTTGTTAAAAGATATCGAACTATACGTTAGATAGTTTTCATCCATGCTATGTATCTATTCTGAATAGAAATTTAAACCGTTCTTTTCTGGGTTATTTTTCCAGGGCAATTTCCCTTCCCCTTCTCTGCTGTAGGTAGATCTACAAGTCAGACCTAGCAGACGATCGCATACAAGAGTAATGAGGCATTCTATCGGGTGCACACATACCATTGGACATCGAACAAGCGGAAAGAAGACCCCCGCTGGAACAATACTGCAGACAGGACAACTATTGCAACAACCCCAGTAAATCGGCTAAAGGCTTTGAAAGAAAACCGATTATTCTACATCATTGACTTCAGTTGATACTTGCCCATCTTTTTCATTGTTGAACTGGAAGCCACAAGTTGGTTACAATGTTCGCCATTTTTTTAACCTTCCACTCGTATTTGAGGAGTAGCTCCTCAAAACAGCCATTATATTCGTTTCTTTTCGAAAGGCCGATGGAGGGGAGATGGTTTTTTCGTCGCATTTTGAGAACAGATCGTCTCCCCCTTTTTTTTCTTTTCTGGCGAGGTTACCTGAAGAGGTATACGGGTCAGATTTATCTCAGGTTTCAACTGCGCCTTGAGGAAAAATCTTTTGTTAGTGTGAAGTGGATAGGAAAGGACTTGATGTGCTACATGAGCTGAAGAGATATTTATTACGATAAGATTGATAAGTAAATACAAGGTATTCGAAGGGACTAAACAGTAAGACGCTATTTTTAAATAATATTCTTTGAGAGACAATTTATTTATCTTCTAGTCTACAGTTGCTCAATATAGAATCATTATTTGCCTGGTGCCTAGATATTGCTTTTCCTTGAGGAGAAAAATAAGAAAGAAATCTGGCTCAGGAATGTTGGGAATCCTAGGACAAATGTATTTTTGTAGTCTTTCTTTGAAGGAAATAATATTTCCAATTGTTCCATAATGCTATATTTTATGTTGCTATGTTGCAATACATTTTTCGCTTAATAATAGCTCAGTTGAAATCTTCTATTCCATAAAAATTTTTTGAAGCTTGTCGAATAATATTTGGTCTAGGAATTAATTCGTGCGGTTTTTAATAAAAAATTAAAGCTTTATTTCAAAAGCAAAATACATAAATACGTTATAAAAAATATTGTCCATCCCTAGCCACTACCTTTTCCCATCTTTCAGGCAATTTACGAATTCCGTGTCGAAAGAATTCCTCACTTTTCGAAGCGATCCAATCAGAGATCCATTTTTTCAATATTTTCTGAAGAAGTGAATCGATGTCCAAGCAAATCGTTATTCATGCAATCAAGCAAGTAGTAGTCTGAAGGAGCAATGTCTGGTGAATACGGCGGGTGGGGTAACACTTCCCATCTGACATTTTCCAAATATGTTTTGACCGGTTTTGCAACATGTGATCGAACGTTATCATGTTGAAAAATAAGTTTATTATGTCTGTTATCCCATTCTGGTCGTTTTCTGGCCAGAGCTTGTTTCAAACGCATCAGCTGAAGTCGATAACGTTCTCCATTAACAGTTTCACCAGGTTTCAGAAGCTTCAAATTTTTTTGGCTGTCCAGGTCGTTCTTGGTCTTCCAAGCCGTAATCACCATTTTTAAACCATGCAAACCACTTCTGACACGTTCGCTCAGATAGAGCATGGTCACCATAAACTTCCACCAAAATACGATGACTTTCGGTAGCACTTTTCTTCATGTTAAAGTAAAGAAGAAGAATCCCCAGCAAAAACACTTTATCAGGCACAAAATGTGACATTTTCAGTTGAATAAAAATTGTTGTTGTTTACGCTTAAACCAAATGGCATATACTAAACTAGATGCGCAATAACAGTAGTTTTAAATGGATGTTTGAACAAACGAAACTCTTGTAAAACCGCACGAATTAATTCCTAGACCAAATACAAAAAAAAAATCAATACATAATACCATATTTCTATCTTATATCCTCAAAACGGAAGATTTTTTAATATATTATCGCTATTTTAAGTCCTAATAGTGAAAAGATCTGGAAAAATGATATTTTAATTATTTATCATAAGAAATACTTTGTGAATAGAGGAAGATTTATCAGTTTATCAGATTCCTCACCGCAAGTAAATCGCAAAAACATTTGAAAATGATTCTGCTTAGTAAGATTTTATTATATTTTGGCGAATGGCAAACATTTCTTATAACTTTACTTAAAATATAAATTTTTTTTTCACACACACATGCACGCATGCATGCACACACACACACATGAAAAAATTTCTAATTAATCCATGTTCTAAAATAATACTAATAATTCTTTAATCAGTCGGCTTCCGGTTTCATTGTGATTTTAAATTCTGCTTTGTGTGCGCTATTATTTACCCACAATACTAAAATGCAGTGTCGGCAGATTCCTTGCGAAGACTATAATAAGTTCGGAAGAATTTTTCATGTTCTCTTTTTTACATTTTTTTTCCTGCTCAGTTATTTATATTGCCCTCATCATAGATTGGACATATAACCCTAATAATATAAAAAAACTGAACTATTTCCTGGAAATTAGAAATAATAAATATCATTAAAGAATACCACGCTTATTTCTTTAAATCATGTTTTACATAATTAGGCATTTATTATAATTAATATTGCTTTATTTATTTTCTTATTTGATTGCGTTAATATATATGTGGATCAGAAATGAATGGTATTTGATAAGCACAGTGTAATTTTTTCTGCTAAAAAAAAAAAAAAAAAAAGAAAACACCGAATTCAAAAATACCGACCTCATTTTTGATCATTTGATAAATGAATTATTTCAAATATCTTCCTTGGCATTTTTTATTCACTCATAAGAGCATATGGTAAAATTACGACAATAAATTTGAAAACAAATTCCAGTTATAAATTAAAAAGGAAATTTGTTTGATATATGAAACCTTTAATTGGTCTTTGTTAAATTACTGTGAATATTAAATTTAAATTATGAATACAAGGGTAAAAATATACGATAAAAACGAAGAGTTATTGTAAGCGCGGAAAAATTAATCTCGATTTCCGTTTAGTTATAATATATAAGTATATTACATTCTCTTAACACTTATTATTGCAAGCAGTCATTTTAACAACAGTTTATTTGTATTTTTAATGTTTTATCTTGTTTCAAACCAGTCTGCATACAATAAAGTTTACAGTTTATCCAAGTCATACAAGTCACACTCCATGATTGATTCCCAATTCAATTTCAAATATGCCAGACGCCATATTAAAATCCATAATACAATTTCAAACAATATCTCCTCAATATACAAATAAGGTTGCTCCAATAATAACAAAAGAGCCTTTTCTGAGTATCCTTTTAAAGTTGAAGATACTATAACCTGTCTGTCTCTGTCTTTTCTTTTCTTATGTAGTCTGACCACCTACGTTCTCCATCAATACGACTAGACTTTCCCAGACTGCTTGGGATGGTCAGTTGGCGTCTGTTTATATATGCTTAATTACCCATCCACAATGCCCTCTACAAGGTATATTGGGTAGCGCTTCCATACAATAGGGGGAATATTGGATATAATTGAGGTTTATAAAGGAAGAACGACGACCTCCCTCATGGCAATCGGTCAAAGAGTTTGTTGCATTCAGATTTTCAATGATTATTGGAAGAGATAGACCGAGCAGTGTTTGAATTGTGCTTTGAAGTGCGTTTAAGTAGGGGAATGGATAACATTGTTAATTTCTTCATATTTGTATTTTAGTTCGTTTGTATTTAAACATTTATTAAATTATTGTGTGCGCGTTTAACTAAATTAATTCATAAATGTAATAGATGCATTGACTGAATTTCCATGATATGAAAAAGGGTAATGAGAAAAAGGATATTAAGGAAATTTTCATAAAAACAATGCAGTATGATGTTATGTTTATTACTATATATAAAGATTTAAAAAAAATACAAATTTAATGTAGAATTTTTAAAATAGAGTATGAATTTTTGAAATAAATATCAAAATTCATTTCAATATATATTCCTGCTGATTTATAATACATTTCTCAGCTTGACAATTGTTGCTATGTTTTAGAAAATTTCAAATGTTTAGAAGCTGAAGGGAAAAAAAAACCTAAAGTATAATGCACATGAAAAATTATTAGTTTCTAAAAATCTTAATTTATAGCAAATATGAAAAGGCCGTAGATTTATACATAAAAATGAAATTTAAGTAAATCAGTAAGTTACTAAATTATTCGAATTCGTCAGGTCGCTCTTTATATTTAGTATTTCGTCGTTTTCTAAGCCTTATCTTTAATAAATCATTCCAAAATCTTATTTGGATGTTAATGAAGTTTGGATTGCAAGCATTCCATTATATCATCCCTTAAAATTCAGAATAATAATATAGATTTTATATACATTTTCCTAAGTAATGATTAATATCATGAAAGAAAATTAAAGTAAGTTTTTAGAGAAAAGAATTATGATTAAATTATTTTAACAAATGTTTTTTCATCAGTACATTTTTTTAAAGTTATATGAAACCAAATTTTGTTATTTTAATGATCATAAATGTCTATTTCTGCATCTTCTGTTTGCTTAGTCTTCTGTTGTAAATAATTCAGCGTTTTTTCCAATTTCCATTTAATTTTATAAGAAAACTTGTTGAGAGAATTATTTGGCATGAGACTTTCATTAAAATTTTCATAATATTTTTTTTATTTTTGAAGGTTTTCTGTTGTTATTTACTATAATTTGTTTATTTACATTGCGACCAGATTATTCATCCGGAACAATCCTTTCCTCCTGGAATATAACTACTTAACAATTAATATGGAATATATTTGTTTAAAATCTCACCCCACCCTAGTCGTTCAATAAAACTGAAAATTTGAATTAATGGAATCGGGCTGCTACAAATTATTGTGTGTTCATATTAAAAAAAAATTAGTATTTATTTTGAAATGAAAACATAATTAAAAATCCTGATTCGAAGTTATTGTTCTAAGGTTTATTTTGATTTTCACATTGACAAATGCACGCGAATGACTGGTTCGATGGAACGATAAAAATATTTAGTTATAGATTATTTATCAAATTTAAAAAAAATTAAATTAGGAAAAATATTTAGTGGAAAAAAATTGGCTTTATTAAAATTGCAATTTTTAGATATTTAAAACAATATCAAATTTTTTTCTTTAAGATTTTTTTAGAAGATATAATAAAAAAATTGTTTTTTTAAATTAATTTATATTTTAATTAACTTTTGACCGTAATACAATTAATAGTGATTTTTTTTTTCTTTTCTTGAAGAACACCTGATAAATTTCATTAAGTTCAGACAAAAATTGTAGATTTATACTGGCAGCATACAAAGGTTTATCTTTTTATAGCTTTATGTAGCTTTGCTTTCAATTTATAATTTTCTTATCTAATATTTTTTGAATTTTGAGAATGGCATCTTTTTTTGTTTTTGTTTATTTGTTTAATTTTGGATCATGAAAAATCGTTACGAATAGAATAGGTTCGAGAAATTGCCGAAAAAAAAACTTCTACGACAGCATAATATAGAAAGTGGCTATTATTCCCTGTTTGATGGATTCTGCAGCAAAAACTAAAAAGCAAAATGAACCAAATTTCATGCACCGACCAAGAAAATCACGCAAAGATGAATTCTACTCTAATATCCTTGATGATATATCTTGTATATAAGAGAGTGCAGTTAAAAATTTTCATTAGAGCTAGAAGTACTTATTTTTGATTAATAAAATAGATTTTCTATGAGATTCATATTGTAGACATTTAATCTGCTTGTGAGCCTTTTATCACACGAATATAAATAGAAATTTGCATGACTCATATTCCATTAAAATTATTGAAAAGTTTACTACTTCAATATTCTCCTATCAGCCATTTTTTTTTTTTTTTTTTTTTTTTTTTTTTTTTTTTGCTGAATTTAGTTTTATCTACAGCTTGAATATGAAATTTGGTTTCATTCCCTTCATTGGTTTTTAAAAAATAGAAGCCTTCACCTAAAGAAAGTTAATTCATGACTACCATTTGTATTTGTCTTTTAGAAAAAATTTTGCTTTAATTAATCGTTAATAAATATGTTGTCATGAAAATATGAGGATTATTTGTTTTCGCTTATTCCTATAGAATTGCAAGAATAGAAGCAGAATATGTAATCGGCAAAGAATTTTTGAGGGAAAAATAATAAGAAAAAAATTTTTTTTGCCACAAAGAAAGAAAAAAAAAAGGGGGGGGGGGAATGAAAATTAGTAAAAAATAGTTTGGTTTATTCTTTGTGATTGAATAGATTATTCTAGATTAGAAATATTGAAACTTCTGAATACTTCCGTTTTCTGATAAAAACTAAACTAAATTTACAGTAAAATCACAAATTGATTTGCCGTCCAATTTCGCACGATTGCTATTTTCATTGCTTTTGTGAATAAAACTCATTGATTTATATCGAACATGTAAAAAAAAACAGGATCAATCTTCAACAAATAATCATGACCAAATTATTATTGCAGAAATCTAAATGAGTTTTGATTATAAAAGGTTATTCGTTGGAAATAAAGCAATCATCAGCAAAAAAACTGTACTGATTATTTTTAACTTTCTTTTTGAAATCCAAATGAATTTTTGTCATAGATCCGGCAGCGATAGTACTGCTCGTTACTTTTGATTTAGTTACTTATTCCAGAATAAGAAAATGATACGAAATATAAATTAGAACATGCCTTCTATTACCTTTCAACAATGTTATAACTTATTAGTAAACTTTCTAGAGATATAATAAAAAATTAATATCGCTCTTCGTGAGACTCCAATGGAAAAAAGATCGATTCATTCTGCTTTAATTTGCTGATGTGATATTGTAAACCTTTCTTGATTGAGATTATGTATGCATGTATCGAGAAGATAATGGAGTTTGAAATTCAGGGAAATTGCTATTTTTTCATTGACTTGTACAAGATATATTAGCAACATACATTGAAATAAATTTCCATAATATTTTACAACGAAACTCAGTGTTTTTCTGAAACTACCTAGGAATTATATATATTTTATCATTTTATTTATTGGATAAATCCATTTGGTTGGTTATTACTTTTCCTTTTATAACAATTAAGACGATGTTAAAGAATCAATAAGACAATGATTAAACTTATGAAGATTGGCGACAAATTGGCAGAAATTGACAAAACATTATTTAGGTAGACATTATTCAAAAAACATGACACCGTTCTTTTCTCTATACCTCGCATTTCCAAATTTTTTTTTATCTACGCCTTTTTTTTACATATAATTACTCCAACAAAAAAGTAGCAGTATTTTAAACGAGAGCAATTTTAAAATTTCTTCCCCATTACCTGAATTTATAACTTTAAATTTTAAGTGAAAAAAAATATCAATAAAATTTACTAAAACGTAATGAACTTGGAAAATTAAGCAGAATTTTCATGTATTGATCACAAAATAAATAAATAAAAAAAAAGGCAGGACGAAATATTGGTAGCAACCCTGAAAATGTTCGATTTTCACTTCATCAAAGAAATAAATTATTGTAAAATACATTTAAAATATTTTGAACAGTTAATTAAAAATAGAACAAATGAATTTTTAATTAATAAAAAAAATTTAAGTAAAATTAAAAACAAACAAACGTATATATTTCCCCTTCAAAAGCATATATATATATATATATATTTCTTCCCCCATACACATTTATTTTTAGAGATTAACATTATATATATCTTCTAGGGCAACATGTTTATTTATAACAATTTTTTGACTGCACAATTTTATGTGCTAATTTAAATTTTCTCAAATATTTCATCAAAAATTGGTCTAAATAGTGTCGGGTTTCGATGCAGATAGGTTAAAAAAAACAAAAATAACATTCGGCAACTTTTTCCCTTAAAAAATACCAAATCACTATTAAACTGAGATTCTTTAAAGTCAAAATTTGAAATATTTGTTGTATTGACATTATACG
>JAPMOR010079410.1:162378-173988 GCA_026543865.1 Argiope aurantia | reverse complement strand
GCATGTGAAAATACTGACCGAAAAACCGCTAATTCTTTGATAGGAATCTATATATGCACCTAATTTTACCCATCTAACTCTTTATATTTCCTGGTTACCGAGTTCACCTGAACTCGAACAGTCAGACAGAAAAAATTTTTTTGGAATGGATTTTTTTCAAAATTTGATAAAAATCTACAAGTGCGGTGTAAAGTCTGTATATTAAATTATATCCTTAAAGTATATATATTTGCAATTAAAGTTTAGCTTCAGAATCAAGCAACAGGGAAATATTTTTTATAAGCTCTCATTTTTAAATACTTCTGTCTTTTCCTTTGATATAACTGGATGTAAAGACATAGATAGAAAATTAAGGAACTGCACAGCACTATAAACAGAACTGTCTATATCTTCAAAGATTATATGAGTTCTATGTTATTCGAAGCTTAAAAATATTTTGCCGTGGAAAGTGATAAAGCAAGTTAAACAAATCATTTAATTAAAATTTTTAGCAACCAAAATATCGGCGAAACAACTGGTCGTCCAAGGCGGCTGGATATCTCATTAAGAGAGTACTCTGAATTTGTTGTTAATAGTGATCGCAGTAAAAGTACATCATGATCTTTTATAAACATTTGTATTCCCACATCTAACCGAAGGCATAAAAACTGCCCTACCGAAATGGCTGGTAGGGGTTGGCAATACCATTCGTGGGTTCTCAGCCCCGGCAAATGGAGCGGGTCTTTTAAATTCACACCGTCGTCTGATCATCATCATAGACGGGGGAATCTATTAAGAGAGCTGCAATTGAATTCTGTCAACATGCGGGGCGAGATTGGCCGAGCATGAAGCAGGGGGGCTTCAGTCTACACTTAGGAGTCCCAGCAGCCCCCACCCGCTTATTAAGCGACCGGTCTCATGTGTCTAATCAATGGCTCATGACAAGGGTTCGCTTCCCCTTCCCTTTCGATGGGTTGCTGCCAAGCTAAACGGTGATGATAGGAAGGCCGCCAAGAAGGCCGCCAAATGCCCAATACTTCGGTACAATACGGTTAAGAGCTGAAGTAAAAATTAAGCTTTTTTGTTAAGCAAATATTAGAATAAATAGTATTTTAATATTTTTTTTTTCGTTTTTCTAAAATCTTCATAGTTTAGCGAAATTAATGAAATGTATTTACTTAATTAAGGACAATTTTAATTCGCTTATTAAGCTTTTATTGCTAAGAGGATGACAAAATAAAAAGTATTTATGTTTTTTTGTTTTTCTTTGACATGTTTAAATAAAAAAAATAGCAACAGATAGCGTTAGAATCAAAATATAAAATTATAGAAAGCTGAATTTGACAGATAACCAAGGAATAAGTAGTATTTTAACTTTTTTATTCATCGAAAAGTTTTAATTGTGAAACAGTACGTAGTTTAAAAACACAACATTCATTGTGATGTTTATATCAAAAAGCATTTGAGGGCTGCTAAAAATCCAGAAAAGCTAAATCTTACAAGCACTTCAGTTTAAAAAAAAGTTTTAAAAATAAATTATTTTTTCAATTTAAAAAGTATATATTTGTAGTTAATGTACGTTTGACTATTAAAAGCAATTTTAAACAATCCAACTGATAAAAACAGAACTGCTAAGTCTGATGTTCCATACTATAGATCATCTTCATTAACTAAAACCTAAGCCATGCCACCTAAGAATTTTAAGATATTTTCAGCATTGATTTAAATTTTTCAATTCTGTTATCATCCAAAAACAGAAATATTTTTCAAATCGAAGGTAAATCAAAACATTAAAAAAAAATAGATTATGAAAAAAAAAAAAAGAGAGAGAGAGAGAGAGAGATTTTTAAAAAAAGTGTCAATAAAATCGGAGAAAAAAATTGCACAGATAGGAATATGGTATCACACAAAGAATAAGTAACTGCAAACTCCCCCTCCCCCCCGACAAAATACAAAATAATTTATAATTAATTGGATATCTAATTAAATTCGACGGTTTTCTTTACCATGTCTCAAAGAAAGGAATGCAAAGTTTAGTTAAAATTTATTCAATCGTTTGGAACATACATATTTACCTCATACATATTTACCTAACATAAATATTTACCCTCATGACTCTTATTTATTTTCCGAGAAGTTATTCAGGAAAAAACTGCAATTCCATTCATAATGACTTCTGTAGTGATGTGAATAAATTTCAAGAAATTGTTATTGAGCATGGGGTGGGTGTGGATATCCTTTTGTTTTCCTCGATTATCCGATTGATTATGATTCAAATCATATAAATTAATCAAGGTTCTACTTCAGTTATTCCAATCGTACAATTTATAATAAATTCAAAGATATCTCTTAATTTGACTGAAAGAAATTAATTAATAAAAGGAAAATTATCATTAAAACAATGGATATGAATTCTTTCTCTTGGGGCATAATGTTTTGAATATATTGAATACCTTAAGTTTCATAACAGTGCTTAAAATACCATGATAATACCAGTTAATAGAAAATAAAAATACAAATTAAAATAAAAAGAAACAAATAATAATTATATATACAGATTTAACGCATGTAAATCAAAAAGTTTCCTTAAAATTTCTTAGATCTCAAATTGAATTAACAGAATCAGATACTCCAGTTTTTTTCCCGATATTTTTATTAAATTTATATACATAATAATAGTTAACTGAAAAAAAGTGCCTTAAATGGTTTTTCTCACTTTTTAAACTTCGTTCTTCTTTTCTAAAAATTACTACTTAGTTTTACTACATAAGTTTTCTAAATATTTATAATAAATTATTAAAATTTAATCATAATAAATTTTAATATCAAAAAATTCTTATTAGTTCGTTTAAAAATTATCAGTTATCATTATG
Organism: Argiope aurantia; assembly: GCA_026543865.1. Classification (NCBI taxonomy): domain Eukaryota; kingdom Metazoa; phylum Arthropoda; class Arachnida; order Araneae; family Araneidae; genus Argiope; species Argiope aurantia. The sequence goes on along the minus strand of JAPMOR010079410.1, from coordinate 171,136 downwards.
CTAGAGGATTAGAGGATATGCAAATGGAGTGCTAAGAATGATTAATTATTCATATATATATATATATATATATATATATATATATATATATAATTTTTTATTAGAAAAAATTTAAATTTATTAATCAAATATTATTAAATTATTATACATCAACTATCTTCCATGTTTTATTGAACGCTATGTATTGAAAATATCTTCTAACAGCAATTACAAGAGCAGTTATTTTACTGCAGGAAATTTAAAAAAAAATATTAAATAAATCTGTTTCCTGCGTTCTGTTAAATATTAAGTGTGAAAAATCTTTTCCAATGGTTGGTGCAACTATTCTAATACACCAATTTTTACCAAAATACTAGACAATATTGCTTTCTATATTCCAGCTCATACGAATAATAATAATAATAAAAAATTAAAACATTTTCTTTTAGGACGAAAAGAAATCTCTGTTATTCTATTTTACTGAATTTTCCCAAAATACCAGTCGAAATAGTCTTTTATTTTCCATTACCGACAAAGTATCAAGAATATTTCCTTACAGAAAAAAAGGGACAATTTCGGAATCTTGAATCTCCGAGCGCCAACCGTGCGCTCAAGGCCCTCCATGGAACGAACTACACCCACTCTATATCCAAATCAGATTTCCGTGAAATGTACATAAAGTGGTGTCGCGTGCGAGGGGTGAACCGTCAGCACGTGCTAGCGTTCACACACGGACGCGCTCCCCGTCAGTATACACCCCCACTTTAAGGGTCTTACATCCATTTAACCCACAAACCGCACGATCTGCGCTCCCCGCCCCCGGAAATAACACGATTCAGATCTGGAATCACTTTGCGTTTGATTGCAGAGCGACGTGTCAGACTCGAGCTGCTTCATTTTTTTTTACTCCTATCGCATGGAAATTTGTGTAATATGATCTAAATTCATTTATTATACTGATATCGATGTCTGAAGAAAACGACTGAATTTGATTCTAAAGGAAATTATGTGTTATTCTTAAGGTTCATTTTATTATTGTTTCGCGAGTTTCTTTTTATTTTCTCATATACATTGTATAGAGAAAGTATAATTTTCGTCAAAAAGTCGAATTTTTAATGAATCTCCACATTTTAGACCTCAATGAATTCCAAAAACACATTTGTGGAAATCGCTCGTCTCTCTGTCTGTTTGTGACAAAGATGACATAAAAAAGCTTTTAACTAATTGGCTGAAATTTGATATACGGTTTCCTTTCCAAATTGGCTGATTTATATCAAATTTTGAGTAAAATGTGCTTTTAGGAAGTCCTTCTGTTCGAATATAAGCCAATATAATAATTATAAAATAAAGAGAGTTAGATCAATAAAATTCAGCACATAAATTTAACATCTATATTATAGAAAACTGTCAAATTCTGAGCCAAAACGAACAAAGGGGTTGACTATCTGTCGGTCTGAACTTTCAGAAACATGTAAACGCGATAATTCAAAGACCCAATGACTTAAATATATCAAATTTAGTATGGAATTTTTTGACTACAAATGCCATTTCGTGTCAAATTTTTGTTTCAATCGGTTGAGAAAAACACATCTTAAACACAAATTTGATTTTCTGATACTATTAATGACATGTCAGGGATTCATCGCCCATAACCTCGTGTAGGATCGCACGTCTGCTTCAGTAAAAAGGCTAAATTCATGGAAAAAGTTAATATTTCGTAATTATTGTATGCTATTACCATTCTCTGGTCTGACAAGCTTATGAGACAGTATGCGAGAAATTTTTGGAGAGACCCCCACTCAATGGTATTTTAGTCTTTATTCCTTCTTTTGTTTATTTGTCGATAATCCCATCTTCTAGATATTTAGATGAAATTCTGTTTTAGAATGAATATCTGTTCCTTTGAATAATGGTTAGTGAATACAAATGAAAATGCGAGATCTGCACCAAGCTCTTACCATGATTATAAAATTTTATCGCTTAAAAACTATTATACTCAGACAAGTATTTCCTTTCCTGAATTGTAAATTTCTTAGTTAAATTTGTAACTAGGCTAAACAAATTAACGTATTTCAACGTGCGTTACTTTTGTAGCTCGAAGAAGTTCACGATGTTTTTTTAGTTCTCATTCTAAATTGTCATTTCGTTATAAGACACTAGGCACAACCTCTATTAATTTAGCTTTCAATATGCTCAATTGTCAGGAAATAGTGGTACAATTGTTAATAACATCATCTGCATTTGCCTTGAATAGAAATGGCTGATTTCATTTTATTGATTCACAAAAAAGAATTGGTCTTTTTCTTTCATCATTCAGTTAAAAATGAAATTTAACTTTAACTTTAACTATGTATGAATAGGCTGTGCCATTTATTCAAAGATAAAGAAAATATTAAAGTATCTTTCAAGGTTAAGGTAAGGCTATCTAAGGATGGGCCATTAACGTATGGGGTATTTGCGTTAAAAATCTATCCTTGACCATTAGGGCCGCGGTGGCTTCGGCTTCGGTAAGGTCTCGGCTTCGGAACCGGAGGGTTTCAGGTTCGTGACCCGATTCCACCGAAGAACCGTCTTGTAAGGGGGTCAGTTGCACGTTAAATCCGTCATGACCAAACGTCCTCCCGCTGGTGTGGTGTGGTGTGGTGTGGAGAGGGGGGTGCCAGCTCAGGTGCCGTCCTCGTCATCTGACCGTGGTTCAAAATTACGATGTCCGTCCCAAAATAGCCCAAGTGTTGCTTCAAAAACGGGACGTTAATATAACCAAACCAAACCAAACCAAACCAAACCAATCTTTGACCATTAATTCCAATTTTTTTAATAAAAGTCTTTAACATTATATTTTCAAAATCTGTTTTGTTTTATTTGCATGATTATTAAAAATGAGATTAAAGGCATTTTAAAAGAAATTAAGAGTTGAGAATGAGACTGTAAATAATGATATAAATAAGCGGTTTTCATGGTTTTTACTTAGGTTATTAAAATAATTTTTTGTTTCGTTTTTCACCATATATTAAATATTATTTTGCAATATTTTTAGCATTAATTTTAGCATGATGGACTGTTACAAATTTTGAAAATTCTGAATCATTGAAATAACTTGAATTGAAATAGATGCTGTCAGTTCTGACAATAAACATTGGAAATCATTTAAATGGTAGTTAAGACGTGGTCTAGGTTAATTGAACTTCAAGTTAAATGGCAGAAAAAGTATTTAAAACTTCCGATGCTAACTTTACAGCTCATCACAATAAAATTCATCGAAGAAAAAAATGTCGAAGAAAAAATTTCCAAAGCTGAATTAAAAAAAACGTATAAAAAATAGCTTTCTTCATGAAGTTTTGAAAAAAGTATAATCTTTCGCCACCCTAGAAATTAAAAACATAAACTTTAAAATCGTTTTTCCTAGAATGAATTTTTTCCCAAAAATTTTCATTTTTTTAAACACAATTTCTAAAATAATATTTAAAATATCTATTTGAAATTTGGAAAAGTATTATTTAGGAATGGAAACGAAATACAGATGCAGGAATATAAAGTTATGTAGACAAGTAAAAAAAAAAAAAATCTGTGATATCACATTAAAAATTTTGTAATTTTTAAGAATAATTACTAAACTTTTGATTCTGTTTCTAGCTCAATGAAGGATATATTAATCACGTCACTTGTTTTTGATCACAAGTATTAGAATAGACCAAATTTAGTTTATTTAGGCTTAAATTTACTAAGTTAAGTTTACTTAAATTTTAGATTAATATTCATTAGAATTTTACTAATGCATCTTTATTTTATAGGCTACAAATATATTTCTATTTATTTTATGCAAAAATTTATAAAATTACAAAAAATATCGACAAGGTATTTTTGATTAAATTATTAAAATTACAATAATTATCGACAAGGTATTTTTGATTAAATTATTAATGAATGATTACGAAATAAACAGTTTTATTTCATACGAAATGAAAAGTAATGCCTCGCCTTTTTATATTTCAGAAACTACCCAATATTACCGAATCCAGTTACTGAAAAATAAATCTTATTTTCTTAATTTTTTTTTGCTGTATAAAATCTATAAATGTAGGCTATATCTTTTAAACATTTAATAATGATGGCTGGTTTCCTATTCCATATATGAAGGGAAGAAAGAAAGTATCTGAGAAACGGTAATGTTTGTTGAAGGTCGGTTAACATCTGAGAACGGTATATGTACTCCCCACTTAAAACAATCGATTCCTCTCTTACTTATTACTACGATCAATTTCAGTCAGTAATGGGTTGACATTAATATCTCCAATGGATATATTTGTTCATTCGGTGGAGAACATGTGAAGATTTCTCACGGTTCATTCACTGTTTCCTTCCTATTCTCCCTACTTTAATTTTTAATTTTAATTTTATCGAAATTTCTGACCAGTTTCTTAAAATGTTCCGTTTACTTTCTGGGAATTTTCAGTTGTAAGTTTTTACAAGAAGGAAAATTTATAAAAAGTGTCTTAATCTAACTAACTGCTTTTGATTACAAATTAAGCATTTAGGAAACAGATACTAAGGCACAGATGAATGATTTCATGAAAAATATGCTTATATTCAATGTTCTACGACCAATCGGTTATAGTATCATGAAAACGCACAATTAGACTTTAATCCATGCTTTATTCAAACCGTTGTATTTGATTCAATCTTTTTTTTAAAATTTGTATTGCGGAAGACTTTTATGTCGAATTATTAGATAGACCATATTTATTATTTTTTACAGAAGCTGCATTTCCAAAATAAATAGATAAATAAATAAATAAAAAAACCTCAAATTATAGAATAAATTAAAAAAAATAATTAGTAAATATATAAAATAACAAAAGCTTTAAGTAGCGAATTATAAAAACAATATAACATATATTTTGAATTTAATATATATACAATCAATCAACCTAGAAACATAAAACATTTAGAAATTTCGAAATTGTAGGAAGAAATTTTAATAAAAATATTTTTAAACTTTAAGATGTTTTTTTAATGGGTAGAACATATATTTATATATTGTAGCAGTTGCATTACTCTTATCTTCTCTTTTGGATACTAGATGGCGATGCCTGATTAAGCCCTCCCAAATGTAATCCCATAATGCATTGCGATTGTAATGAAAAGGAGATGTGACGCTGAACTGTGAAGCGCGCGCGTAAATGTCTTGTCTTTGTGTTTGTAATTGTTTAGTGTGTGAATGTGATTATTAAAGAAATGTTTCCTACAACATTCGTCCTGTTGCTTCCTGCACAGATCATAATAATCCACATACCACCACAATATTCAATTGCTATATTCTCTATATATTCAATCTTAAACATAACAAAAAATAAGAATTTAAAAGTTGGTATATACAATAAAATTAAAAACATAAAAAAATTGAAATTTTGAATTTTAAACTTTAAAAATATTTTTAAGAAATCGGTAGAATATTTAAATGGTCTATATATTAATTCTAAATAATATTTAAAAAAATAGGAATTTAAAAGTTGATAAAAATCAACCTTATAAACATATTAAGAATAGAATTTTATAATACCAACTGATATTAAACTGCAGCACATTTTTCTCTAACATTTCAACCTTCGAAATATCCGGTATTGATAGAATGCATTACAATATTTGGCCATTTGTATACTTTCAAATATCCTTTAAAAACTGGACGTGACGACCAATTCATAAGTTGTTTCTAGCGGCACTTTTCATAGACAAGCGCACTGACAAAGTCAGCGATTTTAAGTCGAGAGAGAGTCTTGTTTTCAGCAGTGACATCTAGGACCAAGAGTACATCTTAGCTACTCACTCGTCACAAGCCATTTTACAGGGGCACTTCACTCATTCATTTCATTCACTCACACACAGAACGTCCCTTTTTGCAGGGTGGGGGGGGGGGCTCATTCACACATCTAACAGATAGAAAATAAGGAAGAGAACAACCATGTCCGAACCAGGACTATAGAACCCAGGAAGCCTAGATTACGAGGAAGACGCGTAACCCCTAGGCCGGGTCGCCGTCCAAACTCATGTTATGCATAAACATAACAAAAAATGCGTATAATATTTATACTTCATGTGAATGACTTTGAATATTTGAAAATATGATGCGTTTCTGCATAGAATAAAAAAATAGAATGTTTGCGAACATTGATAATTCACTGCATATTTTGGTTTAAAAAATCTATAGTTTTTGTACTAAACTTCCTACATTTATTGACTTATTCAAATGTATAAACACTTCTAAAAATAATTCATTTTTTCCCTTCAGATAATTTGCAATCAGGACATTGAAAAAAGCATAGATATTGAATCTCTATAAAATGACAGTATTTTTTTTTACTCTTGCAGTTTGCATATAACGAAATAAACTAGTTCCTTAATGCAGCGAATGAAATTGTTAAAATAAATATAATCTCTTAAAGACGAAAAAAATTTTCTTTTACTTCGATTTTTAAATGCCTCTTGCATGAAAAGATTGATTACATATTTACTATACCACAGCAAATCGAGCATAGTCCGCCCTATAATCCTTTCTTAAAAAGAGGCGTATAACTGATTCCGAATCTTCTGCCTGGAGCTCCATATGAACCATTGTACACCTTGCCTTAAATTGTGTCTTCGCACTAGTTGATGATCAAATAATAAAAGCAACAACTAAAAAAGGAATTCGCACACAAGTGCTGACATTTCAGCCAGGTTAGGCAAAACTACAATTGATTTTGAATGACAAGGAATTCGCGGATTTTTTTCTCTCTTATCATTGCCCGAACAGCAATCGCACTGACGACAACCTGCCGCTACTCATCCATCATGTTAAGAAATCCTCCACGCGTAATAAAATAGTGCGAAGGTCAAAGAAATTATTCCTCATTCAACGAGACGCCCAAGGTTCTTATTCATCCATCGCCATATTTGTTTCTTTTCGAAAAGGATGCAGGGAAAGTTTGATTCACGATATAGTATTTTTTTTTCTCATTTAGTAAATCTGCATTTATTTGTCAATTGAGAATCACATACGAATGAGCAAAGTTCTTTTTGTTGGTAGATGATAGATTAAATTGAGACTTAAATTTTAAACGCAGTGACTTCCTATTTCGTCGACTCACAAAATATTAAGAAATATATAAAAACAACATAACATAAATATTAAGAAATTCGAATTGATGGAATCAACTAAAAATAAATTTTTTTAGGTGAGGAACAGATTTTATGAAATTGAATTTTTTTATTGAGACATATAATGTTTGAATTTAATATTGTTAATGTATAAATTTACGGGTTCATTTAAAATGCACTATATTATTTTATATAAATCATAGTATTTGAATAAACTAGGGTAGATGATTACATTAAAAAGGTGACTTTCTACAAAAATATCTAATATTTTTTTCATTCAGTATTCTTAATTTCTGAACAGTCTTCTTAATAAAATGATTTGAATTTTGTTTCTAATGTATTATTTGGGAAGTTGCTTTCATTTTTATAACCACGTAATACAAGTTTTATAGTTGTTTTACATCCCTAAATGTTAATTTCTCAAATTCTCAAATTTGACAGAATTTTTTTTATTAAGAACAACGCAAATTAAAATTTAATACAAATTTCTTTTTGTATGAATTTGATATAGAAATATGTTTATTCAGAAAGTCTTTACAATTGTTTTATTACCACAGTGTAAGAAAATGAAAATCATGTTATTTATCAAATTCTTTAAATAGCAAATGTTTTCTTTCTAAAAGACAGATTTGTTTATATATATATATATATATATATATATATATACAGGGTGTTGCCGAATTCGACCGACAAACTCAGCGGGGTAATAGTAGGCATCAAGAGGATAAAGAATCACCACACAACATGGGGTCCCAAACGATGTTAAGGGGGTGAAAATCGCAAAAATATAGGGAGTCGGAAAACTGTTGGAAACGGTAAAAAATTAATAAAAAAATAACAAATGGTGTTTTAATTTTTTTAAGTGAAAGCACATTTTTAAAGGCTATTTTTCATGTAAGTAACATGCTGATTTAATGAACCAGAGGATCGTAAATTATTGAAAACGAAAAAGTAGTTTAGAACCCTTATCTTCAAAAATATTAAAACTTGGAGAAAAGTAAAAGCTTGAAAATATAAGGATTTTTACACTCTTTAATTTGATATAAGTCTGTAGTATGAAAACTGAGGAGGTTTTAAAATATTCAAGAAAAACTAAAATGTTTGCCTGTAAATATCGCTACAACATCGGCACCGATGATTACAGTAAGTATTGCAAAATTCTACCGAAAAATTCTGAGGACTGATAGTATGCAAAAAGGCGATAAAAATTTTCAAAGAAATGAATATAAAGTCGCAAACGAAGGTGAAAATTTATTTTGTGGAATACAGATACAGCATACATTTACAGCACAGTCATTTTAATATAAGAAAGGAGACAATGGGAAACTTATAAAAATTACTCAATGTTGCGGCCGCGAAGTTCATTACGCAACTGACACTGATGTTTAAAGGACCGCCGGACGCGCTGAAACATACCAAGTGTGCTTGCGATTTCTCCAGCAGCGACGACGAGCTGTGCTACGAAATCTTCCACTGTATCCAAAGGTGTCTGATAAGTAAGATATTTCATGTGGCCCAGAAGAAGAAATCCAAGGGATTTAGGTCCGGGGAACGTGGAGGACAATCGACAGGTCTGAGATAAAATCTGAGAATAAAATTCTTGCAGGAAAGAATGCATCTTCCTGTGTGGCACCAAACCTTCAGA
>JAPMOR010079410.1:132404-157378 GCA_026543865.1 Argiope aurantia | reverse complement strand
AAGGTCAAGTGACATAATGTAAATTAATACATTAAAATATTAAATATAACGTATTTAATGTTTTAATGTATTAATTTACATTATGTCACTTGACCTTTTTATTTGTTCACATTTTATGTAGAAATTTTGTTCATTTAGAAATATTTTACAATTGCTTTATTACCTCCTAATATGAAAGAAAAAGGGAAAATCCTGCTATTTCTGAAATGTTTTTAAATTGTAGACCGCTTTATTTAATTTCTTTTTTTATCTGAAATAATCGGAAATTTGGCTTTCTTTGGTTAAATGAAATTTTAAAAATGCAAAGTTTTATACATTATATATATATATATTTATAATTTATATTTATTTAATTTATTAAATTCCAGATTCCAAATATATATATGACTGCAGTTATTTCATAAATTGCTTGTTATTTCATAAAATAACTCAGCAGAGTTTGCCAGTTATTTCTTAGAATACTTAATAATTTTATGAATCAATGGATTCGGAATTTTAATATATTAATTTACATTACAATACTTAACATTTTTTAACTCAAATTTGGTATAGAAATTTGTTCATTTTAAAAGAATTTACAGTTTTTTTATTACCTCAATGTGAAAGAAAAAATTAAAAATCCTGATATTTCTCAAACTTTTTAAATAGGAAATATTCTCTTTTTAAAATGATTGATTCATTTAATTTCTTTTTTTATTGGAAATAATCAGAAATTTGTTTTCTTAAAGGTTAATCGGAAATAGAAAGCAATATATATGTATATGCCGTAGTTATTTCATAGAATTGCTAATTTCTTCGTAAAATAGCTCAGCAGGAAATGTTAGTTATTTCATAGAATATCTAGCTATTTCAAGAGGTAATGAATTTTTTACTTATCGTATATACTGAATAAAGGATACAAAAAGTACCATATGATTTAAAACTGTGTGTGTTATTCTATGAATAACTTTCCTTAGAATATGAAATAGTTAATTAAGCAAAAACAAATATTCTTTTTTTTAAAATTTTTATTGTAAAAATAAACAATTGGAATCGTACAATTTAGACATCAATTCAAAATCTTCACGGAACGAATGTGAAACTACCTTATATGTAGTGTTTATTCGTACTTTTGCGTTGACCTTAGAGTCCATATATAGGATAAAACATATCTATTTAATTCTCAACAACAGTTTCACAGTAATAGGTTTCTTTCAAAATTGCACCTTGAATTGAATATAATACAACAACTGAATGAAAGACACATACAATATGATTTGAAACTGCAACTGGTTTGAATCAGATCAACCTAATCAAGAATTTATTTTAATTATGCTTCTAAAGGACATGCGGATAATAAGAATTTATATGTACATTCTAAAGCCCTATTATCGAGATAATTTCCATGTCTTACATTCTTTTTATTCCAGCCTTTGAAGAAGAAACGGCCTGTCTATTTAGAGCTAATCGGGATGTAAGATGATGTCCCTTAGAACGAACATCTCAACAGAAATGAAGATGTCTAAATAAATCATTTTTCAAAGTAGAGCAATCAGAAGTTGATGGTATTAAGAAAAGAAATAATAATAAAAAAAGAAATAATACTCTCCTTCCGTATTGAAAGAAGAAACGAAAAGAAATGTATCAAATCGCTTGAAAGCAAAGTGCGGAATGGCCCATTTTGGAAACCGAAAAGAAGAAGAAAGTGCTCTCTTGAATCTTTTGTGGAGAGTTTTTAGAGTGTAATAATTGAAGTAGGAATCAAACGCGAAGAAATTAGCCTTCAATAAGACGTGAATCAAGCACAATACATCAAAAATATCTTTGACAGAATTGATCTGAATTTTATTATGGAGCAGATATAGTTATAAGATATGACATTTTTTAAAAATTAAAAATAGCCGCCTTCGGCGACTAGTTTATTCCCCTTAAATATTGGAATATTTTTTACTTTATTTATTTTTCTAATTATAAGCAACGGTTCTATGTGTTAAAAGTTATAGTATGTAGGTCATAATAGGTAGAAATGAACTCATTGAAGTCTTCGATATTTATTTAATATTGATGATCTCACTGATTAAAGGGCGTTGTTCTTTTATATATTTTTTGTAGTTATCTTTGAATTCGTATATTGCAAATTATTGTACATGTCATGTTCTCGATTCTTTTCTTCATTTTAGCAGTTTCTAATCAAAACTCTTTTTTCGTGCGTTATTAAGAAAAAATTTCCGAAATGTTATTGAACTCATGAGATAGTCTATATTTTATTTAATTTAATGGCTATACTAGTCTTCTTTTGCGACCATCTGGTCGCCCACCGTATTAATAAAATTCATTTAATTATGTCAATCAATTTTAATTAACTATTTCTTATCACATCGAATGAGAGTGTCATTTAAAATTATATTTATGCAACAATGTAGAGAATTCTTATTAGTTAACTATGCACGTAAAGGAATAAATTAGCGGGCGAATAAAACAACGAATTCTGGCCATTGTTGAGGTTGAAAGTTGTATCAAAGTTTCATTTTACTGTACGTTTCAAAGAAGTGAAGTGGCAGGCGTCCGATAATGAAGTATCTAAATAGACATCAAGAGTTTACAAATGAAATAAAAATTGGCAAAATTGGTACTTTTGGATGGAAAGGGCTATCAGAACTTTTTTCCCCATAGAGAAATGGCAGTGAAATAGTGTTTTTGAGCTTTTGAAAATGAGTGGTGGTGGTAGGGGCACTTTTAATAAATATAAAAATCATAAGCTTTCATAAAAAAATTATGAACAATTGGTGAAATCACAGCAGGTATTGTTAGGTTATTGGTTCTCTGTTGTTGTTTCTTATGGCATTTGCCATGGACAAGCCCGCTGTTACGAAGAAAGTGATTTTAAGCCGATGGGGGAGCGTCTCTTGTTTTTTCAGTAGCGCCAACGGGAGCCAATAGTACGACTTTATTACTCATGCATCACTTATTCGCTTTCACAACTCCTTTTTACAGGAGGGCACATTCACACATCTCACAGATAGAGCAACGGAAGAACAACCATGACCAAACCGGGACTCGAATCCAGGACGCCCAAATCACGAGGAAGACGCACTAACCCTATGCCAGGACGCCGGCTTTGGTTTCTTATCTATTTTAAATATGTAGGTTACTGTAAATATTGTTATTCTGTGTATATTTATGCTTATAAATTCTTTTTCTTTTTGTATATATAGGAAAAGCTTATGTACAACTCTGTGATATGTTATAATTTTGTATTCAATTTTATATCATGTTATGCATTTTTTTTTAACTATTTATGTTATATATATTTCTGTGATTCTTCCTCGATGGTTAATATGTTAAACTGTTTTGGGTAGTAAACTGTAAGTAAGATAAGGCAGGAAAAGGGTGTAGTGAGTCCCGCAACGAGAAAATAAATACATCAGCAGGATATTGATTATGTAACTTCAGGCAGTTTTAATTATTTAACCAAGATTTGATTCTTGCCATTCCAGGATTTCAATGCATCTTCTGAATTCTGTGTTTTTGCACTTTTTCAAGCTATTAAGCTTGAAAAAGTAAAGCTTTAAAAGCTTTTAAATTTTGAGCTTACCTATTAGCAATGAAAGAAGAATTTCTTAAATTGTCAAGCAAAAGAAGATATGATTAAAAATATACTTGTAAAGATTTTTCAATGTCTTTGTTTACAATACTTTTTAATTTTTCCATATTTATTCTTAATCTCAAATATACAGAGTGTTTATTTAATCCCGGACCCATTTTGATGTTTAATAATTCATAAAATAATGAAGATATAAACAAACTTATGGCATTTATTGATGGAATAACTCACATATTTTCCTTTTCAGGTTTGAATATTTTTACTTTTGTAAATATCGTCTCCGCGTATGGTTAATTTCATTTTCCAGTCTAAATATCTGTACTTTTCTAAATATCGTCTGCTTATTAATTGCATTTTTCTCTCTTTTGCTTTTGGCAACTATTGCAATGTTATGTTTACTTTTGATGTGTTTGTTCTATGTAGTATTTTTGTATGTGATGTTTTATTCGAGCGGATATTAAGGAGAATGCATACACCACAAGAGGAAGCACAGATTTTATGGTGGTTCATAGAAACGAAATCGATAGTGCAAGCACAGAGAAATATCAGAAAAATTTACCAAAAAGATCCTCCATCCAAAAACAGCATCTTGCGGTGGAAAAAGAATTTTCTAGAAATTGGAAGTATCGCAGATAAGAAACGTTCCAGACGTCCTTGCACAAGTGATTTTGATGTTGAGAGTGCCAGAGAGACATTTTTACACAATCCTAGAATATCTATGAGATCAGCGGCAACAGAATTGGATATGTCAATTTCGACTGTGTACAAGGTTATTAAGAAAAAATTAAGACTGCGTGCATACAAAGTTCAAATTGTTCAAGTTTTGGAACCGAACGATAGGCCTAGGAGGATGGCTTTTGCAACAGATATGCTAAGGAGGATAGAAGATGCTGCTGATTTTCTGAAGCGCAGAATGTTCTTCGATGAAGCATCCTTTCATGCTTCTGGCATTGTTAATGGCCATAATGTGCGCATATGGGGATCTGAAAATCCTCATGAATGCTGCGAGGCACAAAGGGATTCCCCAAAGGTTAATGTGTGGTGCGGACTAATGCACGACCGAGTCATTTGGGCCTTTCTTTTTTACAGAAAAGACGGTCTCATCAGTCGTATACTTAGACATGTTGGAAAACTTCGTATTTCAACAACTAGAAGAGCTTCAGCCACATGTCTTTTTGCAACAAGATGGTGCGCCACCTCATTGGGGTACTTCTTTGAATGGCCATTTTCCAGTAAGATGGAATGGGCGAGGAGGTCCAATTCCTTGGCCACCCAGATCACCAGACATAACGCCGCTGGACTTCTTCCTTTGGGGGTTTGTAAAAGACAACGTTTTCAGGAGGAGAGTGTCGAACATTGATGACCTAAAAGCCAGAATTACAACCGCAATAAGCTCTGTGGATGCCGACATGCTTGCGACGAAGGGGGCACACGTGGAAGTTCATTGACAAGGGTTATGAAACTTTTTGTATCTATTTAACCATTTATGTTATTAATTTTAATCTATCTTTATTATTTTATGAGTCTTTAAACATCAAAATGGGTCCGGGACTAAATAAACACCCTGTATATATATATATCCGTCTTATTAATCATTATATATATTAAAACTTTTTCAATAAATTATGTTAGCCTAAAATACGTTTTATTTATTTTTACTTAATTTATATAAACATTATTAATTATTTTTCGAAAAAGATTTAATTTTATATGGGACATTTGGGATAAATCTGGACTCAACAAGAACAACGAGAATGGAAAAACTTTGGGTAATACTGTTTCTAATGTTTCATCATCTTCTCCTTAAGACTATATCCACTTATTCCTCTTTCTGTTCACTAAGTTACTTCTGTTTCCCTTTATTCTCGCTTATATATGCATTTAAAAGTATTCAAACTTTAATGGAAGATGAAAAATCTTGTTAAGTTATTGGGAAGGGGATAGATAGTCTTTTGGAAGTTTTGTTTTATAAAACCTCACATTGTATTAAATAGTGTATAATGCATGTAATGAAAAAATTAAGTTTATTTTTAATGAATTCGTAATTATTTAAATTTATTAATTAATGAATCATAAATAAAAAGCTTTGATCCTGTATCAAATATCCGAAATCAAATCTCAAATCTTTCAATCTACAGAATTTTTTAAAATTGAAATCATTGAATAAATGTAAAACTGATGAAAATTCGTAGCCACTAAGTTCAAAAGTGGAGTAATAAATATGCACGTAAGATTAACCAGAAAAGTAATAAAAATGTGTAAATAAAGATGCACATCCAGATAACAATTATTTTTTTCTTTGTTTGAAGAATATGAGGCAGAAGTGAAGAACATAATATTATTATAAATTTTAAATTAATAGCTTTCATTCACGATACGCATAACGTGGCTTTGTTATGTTAAAAAGTTAAGGTAAAAATGTGATTATTTTAAAATATTAAAAAAAATATTTTTTTAAAAGAATCCCATTTAAAAAAAATTATAAGTAGAAAATATAAAGAACAATCTCAATTACAGTTATCTCAACAATAGAACAATTATCTGAACAATATTCCTCCAGTTCTTTTGTAGCTGAACAAAGATTCGACAAATGAATTGTTCTTAATTTGAAATGAGGAATATTAGAATGCATACTTACTTGTTTGGCATGGGACTATTTATGAATATATAATTATATACATATCTATTTATATACTAATTTTTATTATTATATATTATATTATTTATATACTAATTATATACATATCTATTTATATATAATTTTATATACATATCTATTATATAATTTTTTTTTATGTAAACATCGCATTTTATCCGATTTACTATTTGTCGATTACGAATCCCCTGACCCATGGCATTTGAGGTTTATTTTGCCAGTATTGTTTCAAATATTTAATGAAAATTTTGGATTATTCATCATATTAAATATTTACATTGCACTTAACTATGAAATGGTAACAAAAAAAGGAAAAGTAAAACTTTAATTAACACAAATGAGTTTAAAATTATTTTATTTGTTAATTTTTCTTTTAAACACACCAATTTTGGCAACACTAAAGAATAACTTTCTGGTTTGTTTACTTTGTTCAAGTAGCAGAAATATTTCGCCTCTTGGCAAGCAATCGTCTGAATATCTAAGCAATACACCTGTTAACCCTTCATTGTTTTTTTACAAATAATAATGAGGTGTCCAATGATACCAGATGAAGAAAAAATGCGAAGAAAGACTAAGCGAAAATTTGATAATTTAAAAAGAAAAGTTGCTCATAATATCGCCAAGTTGGCGGCAAAATGTTAAAAATTAATTCAATATTTAGATATTGGAGATATAAGCAAAATTTTTTCTCATTGTGGGGCTATGAGTTTTGAATTGGGAGTAGGCCATTGGGAAATGGGTGTTCACATCATGGAAAATTTAAGCTTCCAGCATGGAACGAGTAGTCAGTAGAATTTAAAACATTTCTAAATGAAAATGACGTACATCACGTACAGTATCGGACATCATCAAGATTGGCGAATGAATGGGAGCTAAAGCCCTCTTGTTATACTTATAATTTTTTAAAATTTATAAAACTAAATTCGTCAATTCGTTTTTATCCGTTTTCTTAAAATATTAATGTTTTTTTTTATCAATTCACAAAGTCTTATTTGTATTTTCTAAAATACAACTTTTTTTTTTGTTATAAAGTGAAGCATGACTGATACGATGCTGCAGAAGTCGCAACAAAAATTGGGGGGGGGGGAAAAAAAAGAAAACCTCTCATTCTAAAACTATGTACAATAAGATAATGTGAAAGTTGTAAAGAAATATATATATTAATAAAAGCAGTAAGGAAATTTAACAAATAAAGAAAATAAATGATAACATAATAATAATATTTATTATTTAAAAATAACAATTTCTATGCAAAATTAATTTCAGTAAGCTAATAATATAATAGCTTTGTAACAAAAAACATTCTCCATAAAACTTAGTAGAATATAAATAAATAGTAGAATTCACAAGATGAAACTTTGAGCATTAAAGAAGAAAATGATTTTTAAAAATTTGTATTGTTTATTTCCCATTTTTACATTGTGCAATTGTTAAATCATGAGTGAATTAAGCAGTTTATAAATTATTCTTTTAGATTTCTGAGATCAGAAAGAACTTATGCTGATGAAACATTTATTTTTACAATTTTTGGATTTTATTTTGAACTAATAAAAATGAATTCAAATTATATATGGTATTTTAGTATTATGTTGACAGGAGAGAAAAACGGACAGAAAATTGGATAAAAATGTCTGAATTAGTTAAGTTCCACAAATCCTCTAATTTACTTGAATGAAAAGATATTTCTTTTTAACTCAGAAAACTCTTAAAAAATGCTTCATTCGAAATATTTTATATATTTTTGATACAAAGTATTTTTGTATTTTATAAATAGATGGAGAATTATTTTAAAAGGATCTTTCTGATGGCTAATATGTCTTGACAGACACTCAGTATCAAAAAAGAAAACTTTACAGAAAAATGAAAAGAAAAGAAAAGACAAAAAATAATCATCTTTTGTTTCTCTGACAGAAAAAAAAGCTTTTATGGTTTGAATGCATTTAGCTGTTACAGCTGTTATCAAGGAATTTTTATAATAATTAAAAAAATTAAATAGATTAAGATTTAAAACAATATAATAAGATTGTTTTCCTATTATATTGAAAACATAATAGTAAAATAGAAATAATAGGGAAACTTATAATAGGATATCTATAATTTATAAATTTAAAATAATTTTTTTTTTAATTTTTACGAGCTAAACGAGTTTGTTGAAACATTTTATTTGAATCTACCACCATTATCGCAATAAAAAGCAGGTTTTCGAAATGCAGTAAACCAACATGTGAGCTAGGAGGGGAAATGAGAAAAACCTAAATGTTCATTACTCCATTGAATCGTATACTATTTTAACAGCAGCTGTTTTATTTGCTCATTTCAAGACGTGACACTAATCAAGCCCAAAAACACAAACTACAAAGAACAAAGCAACTAAATTTGCCGACGAACCCGTCCATTACTGGCAGCGGGGTGCCACCAAATTGAGGACAAACATAAAGCCATTGGACCTGTTTTATGTGCTATCTCTTTTTGTTATTATTGTATCTAATGGACATCGGGGCCAGCGGTAGTGTTTAAAAGGATCTCATGGCGTTATGATAGATGGTGTTGGTTTGACACCAGAAATAATCCATCTACGTAGAGACAGATCGCCTTTGAGCATTGCGTAATGTGGCATTCTCTTCTTTCTCGGTTTCCATTGGTGGACGGCATGTCGGATAAACCTTCGTTTTTTCGCAGTTTGTTTTCTTTTTCCATTTTATTATCATAACCCCAGACTTGGAGGGGGTTAAGTCCTTAGGTATATTAATCAATGGGATTTCGGCGAGATGGCTAATAGGACTGAAATGCCCAACGAATGTCTGTTTATCGTTCTTGAATTAGCCGAATACAATGGGAAGGGGGAAGTTTTTGTCCTGCTGGAACGATGATTCTTCATGCTTTTTTGTAGCCAACTGTAGGTTCTTGATGAGTTGTCTGTGGACTCTTGCTTTTTGCTCCTTTTTGCCCCGTATTTAACCTTTGAGGTGGCGCTTCTTAAAAAAATTCTTCGGTCCTTTGGTTCCGGGGTCTGTTTTGTTATTGTTATTATTTTAAATCTTAGGATGGTGATGGTGATTGAATTATTCTGAATGTGGATCGGAGATTAAAAATAGTTCCTTGTGGTTCATTGTTTCAAAATGATGGATTGCTGTCAAGTTTTGAAAATCGTTGAAATGCGGTTCACTCATTCTTTTGCCTGGTGGACTAAAGGTAGAGCCATGTTTCATTCACCTTTAGTACCCTTTTTTAAGGTCAATAAATGGTCTATTTTTGTATTAATTTTCTAAAGATCTTTGAAGGTACAGTTCAAACTCTTCATTATTCTGAGCTAACATTGATCAAAGGTAATCTATTTAAAATGCAAAATGAATTTCTATCCGATAATTAGTGTAATTACTAACATAAATTTTGTCTTTGTGTTTCTTTGCCTAATAGTGATGAAGTAGGATAGAACAAGCTATCAAAGAAGCTCTATTGTACAAAATTATAAAGATCTTTCTTTTGATTTTTTAAGCAAATGATAACTCAATTAAAAGGGTGATTCGTTTTGCTTTAGAAAAGCTTTGTTGCAATATAAAAAAAAGCGATAAAAATTCTCAATTTTTTTTCACAATTGTCAATTTAAAATATACTTTAAATGTATGTTATAAGAGTTATTTTCAGTACCAATAAATACTTCCTGGTTAATAAAAGAAATAAATATGTATCAGTATTGATTCTATTTTTAGATAGTAGGTCAGGGCAATTTTTGCATCGCTCTTTTTTACGGTGAAAAATTTTAAAAATTGAAAATTAAAAAATTCAGAAAAAAAATTATTGTTAAATGAAAATATGCATAGAAAAAGTTCAAATAATTAAATAAAAGTAGTAAAATAAGGAAACATACAATTAAAATAAATATTCGAATGTTTTATTTTTAAATATAGAATTATTTCAATAATTTAAAAAATGGTAAAGAAATTTATCAACGAATCTCAGTGCAGAAGTGGTAAGTTGAAAATATGAGACACATTCGAAAAGTCTGTAAATTCTTGATAGAAATTTTTTTTTAATCTAAACAAATTATAAAAGAATAATTCTATCATTAAAAATAATATAATTTACTTTTCCTCACAATTTTTAAGACTTTTTCACAAAACTTGGTGTCAGTTTCTTTTATTCCTTTGCTAGTCGCCTTTGGCAACAAGATTTAATTTAAATCAGTATCGATGTAATTTAAAGTCTATCATTTAGTGAAATTCCCAAACATTAAAGTCATGTTATTTTAATTTTCTTACACATGTTCTGCTCATTGTGAACATGAACTTTTGTGATGAAGACAAGTTCCATGACATCATAGGGTTATTAAAAACTTAAATATAGGGTTTATCTATCTTCTAACTTCTTTTTTTATTCGTCTTGTAAGTAACAAATATTAAACAGATTCCTTCTAATTTAGCTCAGAACAACGAAAGAAAAATAAAGCAATCAAATGTTGATCAAGTTGAATTTCAGGGCAACAAAAAACTGTTGAAAATTAGGCAAGATATATATATTTTAAAAGTAGCTAAACTTCAGAAAAATTTGTATTAAATTAGTACCATTTAAATAATACAGAGTGGTAAATTAGTGCGAATTAAATAATAAATTTTTAAGTTGTTTTTAAAATAGTTTTTGTGCAGTTATAATTTTGGGAATTAGCCTGTAAAAAATGTCAAATTCCGTTTGATTTTTAATGAATTAAAATTTTGGAAAATCTATCCGGGGATGCATATTCCCATCCTCCAAAGCATATATGTAACACGTTTGATAGCTCTAAGGGAAACGGTCTGACCTTTAAAGCACCAACATACGCACCCACACCCATGAATAAAAAAAGAACACATCTTGTAGACTATTTTATTAGCAAACCCCATCATTATTAGAAAGAGGGATTAATGATGTTTCTTAAGAAATGGTGGAAGTTGATTGAAGAGAGTAACTCATATAAAAAGCTATAAATCAATCTTAAACAACAAATATCGTGTATTCATTTCGCACTAAAAAAGAATAGACATTTATGAAATACCTTAATTTTCAAATATGTTAAACAAGACTCTACGCACAGCAATAAATTATCGAGATAAATTTTATATATAAAAAGAATTGCAATATTCTTATGTTCTTTGAAATTAGATATAGAAATTAAATGCACCCATTGATTTTTTTAATGATGATTATACGAAAGAGTAAAATTGAATTAAAAAAATCACTAAAGGAACAGTTTTGATACCATTGACTCTAGGTTCAGATTCTCCTTCAATTTATATAAGACCACGAAAAAAAAAAGAATGATAACAAATAAAAAAAAATATGGTAATATTAAGATCAATAAATATATCAAACGGAATTTTTAATCTGCAAAGAGTTTGTACATTATATTAAAATAATTATAAGATATTCACTAGAATATCATGTATAAAAAATGCTTGTTATGTGTAATATATTTAAAATCATTTAGTAAATAGTTAAATACAATAACTACAAAATAAAATAAATAGTTAATTACCATCTATATTTCTTGTAGACGGTAATGAAAAATTAAAAAGGTAATTTTAAAAGCATTCTTATTCTGCTCAAACAATACATTATTGTATTGAAATGGATTCGCTCACTGTATGATGTGCACCAAATAAATTAAATTTTAAAAAACGCTATGCCGTTTATAGGTAAAAGGAGATGTGATATTAAATCATCAAGTAATATAATGCGCCATTTTGTGATTATGTGACGAAATAGTATAATTTTATTACGCGAGCATATAACAAAGCGAAAGAAAATAAATTGAACGCTACTAACTTTTATCCGAATTCAGTTATAAAACAGCTTTTAGATTAAAAAACTAAATTTTCCATATCATCTTGAATTTTTCAACAATTTTCCATTTGTTTGAAAACAACTTTTCCTCCAGACGCATTTAATCTAAGTCTAAGCCATTTACCACTTCAGACACAGATTAAAATACTTTTCATTCTATTTGGAATACTTTTCTTTTGCAAATTTCAAACCTAAGAATTAAGCTTCTTCAAGGCTGACGTATCATTACAACTATTGTATCCTAAATTCTAAGAACTACACAAAACATGTAGCAACTTGAAATAGTTGTTTACCACCAACTTTAAGTATCAGCGCTTAGACAGCAATGCAATCGCTTAATGCTGAGCCACACGCTGGGCTCTTAAAAATCCGAGCTCATTGTCCTAACCACTGGGGAGCCACAGATTACTCATGAAAAAAAAAAAAAAAAAAGAAAGCTCGAATGCCCGCAAAGTGTTCTAACAGGTAAAGAACACACCTGCAGAAATTCCCTTTAGGAAAAATCGATTCGCGGATCGAGGACAGTTCTTTCGTCAGGAAATAATGAAAGTGTTATTTTTGTAGTTAGCTTCTGAAATATAATTGTTACATCATATTCTGCCGGCTATGAAATTGTATGTTAAGTAATTTTTAATTTAGCAAGCAAACAGAAAACGAATTGTGAATCAGGATTAATATAAAAAGACTCAAGAAGGAATGAGATTTAAATGTTGTAAGTTTAACCAGCAAGTACGGTTGGTCTTCCCAAAACTTTCTCGCATACTCTCTAATCAAGATGTTATCCCAATGAATGCATTGCATGGCATTGGCATACAATAGTAATGAAATATTAACATCTGGCGTGAATTTAACATTTTTATTGAATCTATCGTTTTTTCCTTGGTGAGATTTTTAGTTATTAATCCCTGGAATGCGGTCAAAAGTATCCAAAAATCGGATTTGCGTTTCAGACTCGTTCTTCCCAGCTATTGAAATAAAAGTTTGACTACACTTAAAGTCGCAAATTTAATACATTCCACCTACCAATTTTAATACATTCAAGTCATTGCATTTTTGAGTAATGAGTCATTAAGTCATTGCATTTTTGACTACGCCAGTGCCTTGCATAGCATTAACATACAATAGTAAAGAAATGTTAACTTTTGGCGTTAATTTAGTATTTTTACTGAATCTGTCGTGTGATCCTTCACGAGTTTTTTAAAGATTAATCGCTGGCATGTGTTAATAGAATCCAAACAACGAATTTGTGATTAAACACGTTTTTCTCAATCGAATGAAAAAAAAATGACGCAAAACTGCACTTGTAGTCATAAAATTCTATGCCAAATTTGATATATTTAAGTCAGTGCCTGTTTGAACTATCGCGTTTACATATTTCTGAAAATATTCAGACAGTAAAACCCCTGTTGGATTTTACTAAAAATTTGATAAGTGTCTATACTAAAAACGGTAAATATGTGCTCCGAATTTTATCTATCTACTCACTTTTTTTTGTAATTATTGTGCTAACTTATATTCGAATTGTCGGAGAGACAGACCTCTTCTGAACAGATTATATACAAACTGATAGAAATCTACTAATTTGGTTTAAAGTAAATTTTGGTTTCAGTTACCAACTTTCATCCACCAAGCTCAAAACTTTTTTGATTTATCTTTGACGTAGGCAGACCACTGTATTTTCCAAAAATGTGTTTTTCAAAATCATTGAGATTTGAAACGTGGATATTCATTGAAATCTCGAGTTCGAACTTCCTGACGATTACTATACTTTCTCTATACTTTGTATACGAGTAAGTAAAAATAGGTAGAGTTACAAAGATTTCAGGGTAAAAATTATTTTAAAATATCAAAGAATATGATCTCTCTTTAATTTTCCTTTATTATATCTTTAAATGTTATTTTTTCAATTTCTAAATTTTGGTTAAGCCTTCTTGAAAAAAAATATAAACCCCAAAGCAGAATTTTTGGTTATAATTTGGTTAATAATTTCTCGATGTATTCAGTAATTCAGAAACTACAGAATTAGTAATCTTTTTATTATAAAAGATTTTGCAAGTGTCTTAATGCTTAATAGTGCCGCATTGAAAAGAGGCAGTCGACTCTTCATGGCCGAATGGTCATAGCACTGATCTCATAATCAAGAGATTGTAAGTTCGAATCCCGCTAGAGACAATGCGATTCATAGTTTGTGTAAATATTTAATTCCTTGATTTCCGTGATTTTATGTTTCCCTTTATTTCATATTCCAGAAGATTCTGGACTTCTCTTTAGTTTACCAGACAAGTGTTCTGAACTTTTCTTTCTATCTCCAGAAAAGTATTCTGGAACTTTCCCTGCTAGTATAAAAGCAGAAGATTTGTCAGTCACTGTGTTCTGAGTTGAGTTAATAAATTGGTTTAACTCTACTTCTTGCGTGTGCGTGCGTGCGTGTGTGTGTGTCATTGAGTTCCGCACTAGAATATCTACGTGACAATAGTATGAAAAAGTTGAAAATTCTATAACATTTATCAATTGGATATTATTTAATGATTGTAGGGAGATCAACTTATTAGAATAGATTTTGAAATTATTTGAATGCTTCATAATGTGAATAAATTGAAAATCCTATGATATTTATCAGTTAAATCTTATTTAATGTAGAGAGATAACAAGCAAATGAGTGAGTAAGGATGTAGATAGATGCAACTTGTTAAAAAAATGCAATATTTCATAATTTGAAAAAAAAAATTGAAAATTCCATGATATTTATTAGTTGAACTTTAAATAATTTTATTCTACAAGATTTGTAGAGAGATACAACTGATTCGAAAAGATTTTAAAATAATTTATCATGTGAACAAGAATTGAAAATTTCGTGAGAATTGTTTCTTGAAAATTAATTCAAGATTGAAGGGAAATACAGCTTATTTTTTAGTTCAGTTATTTGTAGAATTTTGAACGAATCTTTTGATTAACATTTGGACTAGAAGGCGTTTGCTTTATATATCCATTTAGTCAAAAAAATCCTATTTATTGCAATTTTCGCAACATTTTCAGCTTTTAAATTATATATTTTTGCTTCATAGGAATTTTCCAATTTGCTTATTGCTAACATTAAAAATATAAGTATTTCATAAAAATATAAATTTATGCCGAACGTAATGCAGAATTTAATACACACCGTTTCTGTTGCTCGATATTTTTTCACAATATAATTTCTTCGAGACTTGGGGATATTGATAACATTAACAACAACCAAACTAGGTAATAACAGATGTCTTTTATCACAGCAAAGAAGCAAGAAAAAATGCTTATCATATGGCTATATATCATTTATTTAAAAAAATAATTAAAAAGATTCATTAAATATTGGTTATTGGCAATTATTCCTTAACAGTTCACATATATTGTTTGCCCTCGTACAGTTTATCTAAGCTGTTGTATTTCAAAATAAAAAGTGGGTAACTCATTTCAATGCTCCCCGGAACACATTCGCCCCCATTGAAATCATCAGCATTCATTGCACATAGAAATCTTTTGATAAATCATGGAGATTCATCAAAATTTTGAATTCTATTAGCAATACCTTCGATTGAATACCTTCTCTTCATACATAAGAATGTAAAAAGCAGTGAAAAAAAACTTTTGATTAATCATTTAAGCCTCTCTGTTAGCAAATTATTTGTTTTTATTATACTTACACTCACACACACATACACACATGCACACTAATTTCCTGACAGACAATTGGAAGCAGGTATTTTTTTTTTTTTTTTTTGTCAATGAAAGCTTCAATAATTTTTCAAGCAATCGGATTTTAAATGTACAACATGTTCTTTAACCTTTTCTTTCTATTAAAAAACATAGATAATTTCTATTAAAAACACTTCCATAGAACTTCCAACTTTAATTAGAGTGTTTCGCCACTGACAAAACTAATCTCCACCAAGGGAGTGCAAGTATTTCATCGATTCGAGAAAGTCTATTAATAACAAAGATTCGAGAGCGATCCGGGCTGGAACTCTGTAGGTGGTTAAAAGGGGATGCAAACACACTGCAAGAACAGAGGGGGGGGGAGCACTGTAAAAAGCGAGTTGTGAAACCTATCAGAAAGATAAATTTGACTCTCCGGAGTAAATGGGATGATGTCGCGCCTATTTTTTCATTTATATTGTGGGCAAAGCAGCATGCTATTTTCAATCTTTGAAATCTGTGCAACAAAAGATAGGAATTGTATTGCAGAGCTTATGATAAGCCCGCAAAAAGATGGATTTGGTAGCGCAGTTGGATGAAATTCTATTTGAATATCGAAGATGTAAATAATCAGTTAAGAAGTTGAGTAAACAAAATACTAATAATTTAGAGATATAATAATGAAGCTCTTCAAAGATATGTGAGATAAAAAACAAAAGTTCATTCCCTGCATGCTATTATAAAATAGATTACAAGACGATATCAGTAATTATTATTATTTTGTGTTTCAAGACTTACGAAATGGTAAAATTCACCCGTCCAAATTTATATTTGCATCGTCAGATTTTTAAATGTCATCTAAAATAATTCTGTATAAAAAATGATACCTTGTTCTTTCTTTCTTTTTTTAATAATAATAATAATAAATAAATAAATAAAACAATTTTTTTTAATAATAAAGAAAAATATTATAATCGTCGAAAAATTCGAATTTTAGATTTAGACAAATATCCATGTTTGAGGTCCCCCTCAGACCGAAAGAGTCATTTTTGGAATTATATTAGTCTGCCCGTATACAGCTCTCGCTGTCTGTGAATGCTATTTTCAAAAACTCTATGAGTCAGAAAATTGAGATTTGGTATGTGGCGGTTCATAAGCACCAAAGTTTTAGATTTCTATCAAATTTAAACGAAATTTGCCTGTCTGTTCGAGTATAAGTAAGCACTATATCTACAAAATTTAAACACAAGGAATGGTTTTTTTTCTTTAATTTCAATTATACTTTCTAATAAATACTTTTATGTATTACCTATAATAATTACGAAAGAGCCCATTAGATTAAAATCCTTGTAAGTTTTTTTGAAATTAATTGCTGGGAGATTTTTAATACAAAATACGCTATATCCAGAACACAAAATATGCATTTTGGGCTCTTGTCTCTAACCAATTAAATTTTGTATAGTATATAGAATTTCTTTTTCATTTTGCATACAGTTGTGTTTTTCCTATTTCAATAAATGATCTCAACTTTTCATATAGATACATATATATAAAAAAAAACCTAGTATTTTGACAAGAAAAGTTTTCTCAACAATTATTGGGTAGACTAATAATTAGGTAAATACTCACTAACGAAAAATTATTGCTCTCCTCCAAGGAGATTTTCCCCTAGGACAAGTATATGGACAAGAAAAGGTTTTCTTAAGTGACAATTTTCTACCACACCAGTAGAGTGGAAACATTCTAAATCTATCTTAGGGTAAAAACTTGCCAAAGTTAGCGTATGTCGAGTCAGAGACTGGCTATCCAACTCTTTCAAATATCCAAATATCCTTCACTTCATTTGCATTCAAGACTGGTTGATAAATGTGGGTGGAAAGAGGGAGGTTTGGCGTGCATGGAGATTTCAAGACTTGCTGTTCACACTAGCAAGCATTTCCCGTGAGACTGAGGTGAAACTGGAAAAGTAATCGTGAATGACTGGTCAAAATAGATGGAGGAAAAATGGAACAGAATGCCACTACCATTGGTAGAGGCATTTAGTAATCGTAAATGACTGGTCAAAATCGATGGATGTTAAAAATGGAACAGTAAGAAGCGTCATTACTATTGACAAAATGAGCAATGACAAATGACTGACTTTAGAGATCACTGCTTCCAATTTACAGCTGCATTTAAATTGGGTAAGTAGTTGGGATCAATAGAAAGCCACTAGATTTCTTCCAGATTTAGCTAGTGGCTAGATCTGGAACCTAGAAATCTTAAACCAAAGACCCTCATAGAAATGAAGGAGGTGGGAAAGCAAGGCACTGTAAAATCGCTGTTCCTTTCAATTTCCTACAATCCCCAAAATATAATATAAAGATTATTCCGTCCTGAAAATTTCCTTTTTGTGAATGTAACTTGAGAAAGCTTTCTATTTCGCGAAAGTATGATGTTTAATATGCTTAAATGTAAGATTTTTTCTTACTATTTGCCACGAATTTTTGAATAAATGAACTTGAATAGTGTATATTAGCAAGTAGAGATCGATAGGTGGCAGTTCGTGTCAGTATTTATAATGCAATAATGGATTTTCACTTAATGTATATTAAATCAAATAATTTATTACGTTAGTTAGTTTTATTTTCATCCTGTTTCGAAACTATCTTGGGATGGACCTCATAATATTGAGTAATGGTCAAATGGTACGAATATCGCATGAACTATCGTCCTCCTTTCCAAATGTTTGTGCCGCATCCACTTGAACGTATTTAATGAATAAAATGAATGATTTATAATGAATAGAAACACTTCTTACATGGTGGTTTTTCAGTGGAATTAGATTCGAAATTTAGAATCTTCCGGCTCGGAAGTTCAGATCTTATCATTAGACTTATCGATGTGGCTATAAATTGTTTATCAAAATCTTTCGAAAATATATTTCAGTATGACAGCTAAGTTATTGAATCATTTACACTGTACAAGGTTATTTGTGTCCCATTATGTCAGAGACAATGAAATTTTACTATTATTCATGAATTATTATTATTTATTATTTTTATATATATTATCAACAATTATCATTCTATGATTTATTTAACGCATTCTTTACACTACGAAATATGATGGACGGGTATTAGGATTATCTTTTGTTCTCCGTTTCCATCACTCCGTTTGAAATGGCTCTCGCGTATGGCAAAAACTATTTTAACTCATTATTATTTAAGAGAATTAAAGCTTTAATTGTACAACTTTCTTTCTTCATCCGCAGTCTCTGATCTATGGAATCCATTCATCGATCCAAACTACTTTGGGTAGCATATGCTTTGTGTCGCTAGATGATGATAATGATTTTGATGCTGAGCGATTAATTTCATATTCACCATCGATGAATGTGTTAATTCCTCAGTCTATTTAATTTTGATGGATATAAATTCTTGCTAATTCGAGTCATATGCATCTCGTATCGCTAATCACTTTTTTGCGCAACGATGAAAGTATCAATTAAACAAGTTTCATTTTGCTACACATAATTTTCTGATATTTCAAGCCAGCCACATTTGCTTTCAATCTTTAAACAACACTAACCACTTTTCTTAATACCTCGATGAATGTGTTAATTAAAAAAATTCATTTCATCCTGCTATACATATATTATTATTATATCCAGTCACACGTGCCTTGTGTCGCTAAATAATGATAATCACATTTGTACGGCGATGAATGTGTTGATTAAATATAATTCGCTTCATTTTGCTATACTATTAGTGATTTGCACCGGGTGTCGCTAAATGATGTTAGCCATATTTTACTGCGATGAATATGTCAATTGAGCACAATTCGTTTCATTCTGCTACATATAAATTTCTATTATTTCCAGTCACATGCATTTGATGTCGCTAAATGATGATAACAACACTTGTACCGCGATTAATGTATCAAATATATATAATTCGTCTCATTCCACTGCACATAAATTCCTAAAATTTCCAGTCACGCTCACTTTGTGTCTTTAAATTATGATAACCACATTTGCACCACGATAAATGTTTTAATTAAACACAATTCATTTCATTTTACTACAAATGAAATTTTACTACGATTCACATATGTTTCAAATCGCAAAATTATTATAATCATTCTATTGCACTACGATGAATGTGTTAATTAAACACAATTCATTTCATTTTGCTAAGCATAAATACCTACTACTTATAGTTATATGCATCTTATGTTGCTAAATGATGAATGTGTCAATTGAACACAACTCGCTTCATTTTGCTACAGATAAACCCTCGCGGGGCACCTCAAAATGAGGATGAGATGCTTCCGATATGGTGGTTGGATCTCGCCACCCTGGAGGATGCACAAAAAGGTGGGGGATCTGGCTCCTCCCAACGATGACGGACGTACTTCCTTCGGGATAGGTTGTACCGTGGCCGGTGATGGTCCTTATAACTCAACAACAATTCCCGCCAGTGTTGCTGTTGCGGCGATCCGGTCATTCAGTATTTTTATCTGTAGGCCTTCGGGCGGGTCGAAGAGTCAGATGTATGACTTTGCTACACATGAATTCCTACTACTTCCAGTCAAGCACCTTATGTCGCTAAGCGATGATTACCACATTTGTGCCACGATGAATGTGTTAATTAAATACAATTCGTTTCATTTTATTAAAAATGAATTCCTATTACGATTCACATTTGTTTCAAATCGTAAAATTATGATAATCATTTTACTGCACCACGATGAATGCGTTAATTAAACACAAATCTTTTGATTATGCTACATATAAATACCTGTTGGATCCGTTACCTGCAGTAGGTGTACCCACCAATCCATAAATACCAGAGGCCGATTGCAATCTGCCTGATGGTACGGGAGTGGTGAGCGAGTCCGTTGTTGATTTATTTCTCACTCGGCAGATGATTAGCCCCCTGCCGATGCGATTCGTTTCGTTTAGTATCACTTTGAGCTGCGAAGACGTGGGGCGCGGGTTGGGCGTTAACACTTCGGCAGGTGCGAATATCAACTTAACACGCCGTATCCATTCTTAATTCTCGTGTCATTACTCTCTGATGTTCGCTCGCGGATTTAATAATGTTTGCTTCACTACTCTTTCGGACCCAAAGTGATTTATGATCTTGGTTTCTTTCATTTTTGTTGTTGTTGCTGTGCTTTGTAAGATTAATTCCTAGAATTCTGATTTGAAAAGGGGTGTCAAGTTAATAAAGCCAATTTTTTTTTTGAGATGTGGCTTTTATGAAGCGGTAGTGTAAATGGGATTCATTAATTGTTTGCATTTTATTTCCTTCATAATCTAGTATTTTTGGCTGTAAAGAATAACACAATACTTTATAGAAACTGCGGGTTTTCTACAGAGGCAAACACAATTGTAGAGTGTCATTTTTTTCCCTCTATAGAAACAACTTCCGAACTTTTGGATTCAGCTAGATGATTGAAAAGCTCATTTTAGCTCAGTGGCTATGGAAATTACTTCGGAAGATGGTATGGCCCATCGTCGAAATAGAGGTAACTCAACCCCAAACCCTTACTATAACTCTCAACAGAAATGATAATTTTTAATAATTAATAAATAATAAAACAGTTAATAAAACAGAAACTTCATGCATCCGTACATCCAATTAAAGGGAACTATTTGAGCATAAGTAAGATAGTAAATAACTTCCTACTTGAACGTAAGTAACGCTAAAAATTGAAAAGATCGCAACGGGTAAAAGATGTATAGCAGAATTTTAGTTTCAGCAATGTTTTCCTATCATGGTATCAGCGTTGTATGTTTAGTAATAATTAAAATACAAACACAAAGGACTAATTTATACAAATACAAAAGAACTAATTTATACAAGCTCTTATCAAAACCAAGGAAACACAAGTTCTAAAAGAGAAATTATTATTTTTACCGGATGAAAAATCTAAAATTTTGAATACAATTAACGGATAGGTCAAATCCTTTTTTTTTTAAATTTCTGAAATTATGGTCTCATTCACATAATCGATATAAAAAAAAATCATTATTAATAGCAGTGGAAAAATTCATTTTCCTCCTGCTGTAAAGTCTAGAAAATGGGTATAATTTATTTTGTAACAATATATCAATTCTTACTTCACTGAAGAAAATATATGAACCATCTATGTAGCAATGTTCTTAAATCATATTCCAACACTACAAAAGCATTCCATGTCTGAATATACAATCTTAGAAAAGATTGTATATTCATTGTGTATTCCGAAGTATTCCAGATCTTTGCCGACAGACATGTACCTCTTAAATCATTTGTTTTTAACTCAGAAATTTGTTCGAATATTTTATTATTTTATATTCGTCATGGTAATAACAGTTTCAAGAATCTCAAAACAAATCACCTCAGTACTGAACATTTTGTATCTTAAAAAGTATAATTACGGGATATATTATCAATCAGTTTTTATAGTATTTTCATTTTGCTCTTTATTTAGAAATAAGTATGAACCATTTGTATTTATTCTTGATATAATTTCAGGCCCTCCAAAATATTTAATCTCATACCGATTAGTAGGTAATTCTTACAAATTTGTTCTTTATTCAAAAAGGAGTTCGAATAACTTATATTCGTCTTGGTAATACCAATGTCAGAAACCCCAAAACATATCATTTCTATACTGATTGCCTTGAAATTCTTGAACAATATTAAAAGCGAAAATAATATAACTGCCCTGAAATTCTTTAAAAATGTCAAAACCGAAAATAATATGACTCGGTCATTTATTTAGAAAATAGAGTAAGAAATTTACTTACAACCTTTGTAATAAATATCTCAAAAACATTAAAAAAACATTCCACTTCTCTCCTATCCACCCCCTATCGACTATTTCTTAAAAATTAGTTCTTTATTCAAAGAGGAACTCGAATAATTAACACTTGTATTGGTAAACACCAAAGCATATAACTTCTCTACCGATTGTCCTGAAGTTCTTGAAAAATATTAAAACCGATAATAATATACCTCAGCCATTTATTTAGAAAATAGAGTTAGAAATCTACATACATCCTTCATAATAAATATCTCAAAAAATGCACGCAAAAAAACCCCATTCCATTTATTTTCTACCGACCTGAATATCCTGAACAGTCTCAAAATCGGTCGAAAATTTTTACACTCACTGCAAAACACTTCCACATTTCTACACCATCCCTTGTTTCTTCCCCCTCGACATACCGTTTTCTCTGGAACATCAAAAACACCGGCTTTTTCATCGTTGGGTGAAAGGAGATGTGATTGTACAATCTCTTAAGGATAATTCGATCTGCCCAGAAACGACGGTGGTTTCACGGGCCTTCCCTGAGCCTTTGGATGTCTGATGTGCTATGTACTCTTCAACCCCGTCATACACTTCTTTTTTTCCTACCTTCTAGTTAGAGTTCCTTTTTGATCGGAGGATGAGCGAACGTAATTTAATAGAGTTTGCCAGAACATCAGACCACCGTCGTGCATCACGATATTAAATCTACCTGCATTTATGCTTTTCTTTGTTATGTCGTCAGGGGCTATTCGCTCATCTCGGAGCATATCAGAATATTTTTCCTTTATGTCCTTTAGGAAACAGAGAAATGGTAATTTCTAACTTCTGATGATGATTACAATACAATGGAATCGAAGCCGGCAGGACAAATATAAAAATTTATTTTATCGAAGGCTTTAAATTAGGAAACATTATATGTAAAAATGAATGGAGGAAAAGGAAAATCGATTTTGAAATTGAAAATAGCAGTAAAGGTTTCTTTTAAAAATTGAACTGTATTTATAAATGATATAATAAACTAGTAATAATTTTAACATATATAAAAATAAAAATTGCGATTAGTGTTATTTTTCCCACTTAAAAAAGTTCACCGAAAACTTAAATTAAATAAAAGTAGACAATATAATTTATATTTAATCTGCCACCTTTTTTTACTTTGATTGAATGCATCGTGCAAGTAAAATATAAAGAATCATAAAGGTATAATTAATTATAATCTAAATTATTTTATCTTGAAAATCTAAATTGAAATTTTAAAGTAAGAACGAATTTAACTAACCAGAATAAATACAAAATAAAAGCAATTATTTATAATTTTTAGTTTTATTATTTAGTTAAAAACGAAATAAAGTTTTGGTACAATATTTTAAAATTGTGATAATATCAAATTTTTCAGACCAAAGAAAACGTTCTAATTGAAGAAAAATTCAAATTAAAAAGTTCAAATTAATGAAAGTCTATTAAATAACTTTTAAAATGAAGAATTATGGGAATAAATGCAAAATGACAAGATCCTTTTTTAATGACTTTACTACGATATTGCTATAAGCCTATATTTAGTAAAAACATATAAATGCAAAATCATTATTAAAGGTCGGCTTCAATTAAAATTATATCTTCTCATACGCAGTAATCTTATATATTAGCTAGTATTCGGGATTTTAACCCAACTTATTTAATCAATTTTTTAAACAAAATTTAAATATTGCTTTACGTTTTGCATGTCACTGATTTTGATAATTAAATTATTAATAGGAACAAATAAATTTCATAAAATAGATATTTATCTCCCTCATTTTCTTTGCGTCCCTTATTTCTACCAAGCTTTAACCCTCCAGCTGTGTATCCAATCATTTACATAAATTGAAAGCTAACTTATTTTCTGTTGCATTCTTTGATTACTTTATGTTGTGCGATTACCTCTTATAATACGGTATTAGCAATATATATTATTATTGAAAATTTGCTACTTTTCAAAAGATAATTTATCCATTCGCAAGTATTGATTTTAAATAGTGATTTAAAAGAAAATTGCAACTGGTATGTAAATGTTTAAATATTCTAATACAGTTTTTTAGGTAATAATGACTACCAATGATCATATTTTAGGGTGCAAACTCGAAAGTCCAAAAACTTTATGAGAGCTATATTTTAAAAAGATATCAAGAAGTTAAATAATATCATTTGCAAATAAAAAATAAATGATCTTTATAACTTTTATGATCATTATTTATAAGTCAAAAATAATTTAAAGAAAGAGGATATGAACCATTAAAACTCATAGAGGATTTTAAACCATTAAAATATGTGAAAAGAATTAGGTTTATTTGAAACTCTGACATCATTTAAAAAAAAATATATTTTTAGTCTTTTAAAGAAATCTACATTACTTTCTAAATTTTACGTTTTTGCTACATAATTATCGGTAAACTTGTTTCAATCAAATCTTTGACTTTGACG
>JAPMOR010079410.1:95282-123490 GCA_026543865.1 Argiope aurantia | reverse complement strand
ATAATCATTTTTGGAGATTCAACAATTTCATAATTAGTCATGGGGACTAATTATGAAATTGTTGATTCTCCTAATCTAGCCTAGTTGATTCTCCAAAGATCTAGCCTGTAGAGCGCCAATACACAGAAGCGCACATACATATACACATTCATTTTATTATATCTAAGGATAATAAAATAAAAAATAAATTAAGATCAGTGCAAAAAAAAAAGAAAGAAATCTGAGAACTTTTGAAATATATATATTATTAAATTACAATTCTATATCATTTAACGCAAACATTATTTATCTATATATCATATGCCCCTTCTAATTGGGTTCCAATACTTTATTTCTAAAAAGTTAGTATTACTCAAATACCTCTATTATGAAAAATGGTCTAAAAGAAGTAAAGAATATGGTTTTATGTATTTTGAGTCAATAAACGTTACAATAAATAATAAATTTTAAGTTTTTAAAAGAAAATTTCAACTTTTTTGCCACTGAAAAATGATTTGAATAGTTAAAAAAACAGTTTTTTTTTAAGTGTGATTTCAGCTCACCCCATTGACCGTGCCAAAGAAAATGTTCCAATTGACATCTCAAGTTTCACCAAAACTGAGTAGTCTAAAATTATAAAATTGTTGATTTTCCAAAAATGGTAATATTTGAAACTTCATAACTCTGTCAGATTTCGTTGCAATAGATTGAAACGTTTTTTTTTTTAAGTTAGAATATCAAGAATATTTTTTTTTTGAATACTTTTCATAGAATCAAAAAACTGTATGCAACTTATATATCATAATTTTGTCAGATGTACGTTTAATGACCGAAAAAAAAATATTATTTACCTCATCTAAATCCTTTCGAAAATAAATACAACTAAAAAACTGAATTTTAAGATGAATCAAAGAAACTTTCATTGAATAAATCTGAAATATTGCATGAATTATATAAAAAAAAATGTAGTACACATAAAACATTAATTCCGAGATTCGAAAAGGCGTTCTCCTAGTTTTAAAAAACACGTTTTTTTTTCAGCAAAAAAAAGTTTTGCATTATTTTAAGCTTAATTACTTCCTTTTCAATTTAGCTCACAAATTTTACGGGCATGACAAAAAATTGAATAGATGCATAACTCAAAGAAAGGAACAACATAAAGCTTCTGTAATAATGTAAATGTAGGTCCATCAAAATTTGAAGTTTACAAAGATATTTCTGAAACTATGACGATAGTAAGTTCATAAAATATTTAATTAAAAATTTTAGGGAATATTAATCCTGACTGACGAGTTGGTCGCCAAAGGCGGCTAGCATAAAATAAAATTCTAATGCAGATGGCTTGTAGATGTACACGTGTATATTAACCCGTAGCAGTGTTCTCTTCATAACTTTCTCGCATATTGTCTAATAAATGTACTTGTATATTGTTAAACATTTCACTGGCGAATAATTCAATTAGCATTCGATCTTTGCAGCTTAATCGCTGCTATGTAATTAATGCACAGATATCAGAAAAACTAATACGCATTTTGGATGCCGTTTCCCATTCGATTGAAGTCAAAATTTATCATGAAATTATAACTGCAGTCACAAGATCGCATACCAAACTTCTGTTTTTCTTTTCTTCGGTAATTGCGTTTTTGAGTTATTGTATTGACATACTTATGAAAAAATATAAGCCAACAGTCTATTAGTCCTTTGACGGATTTGATTTCAAATTTGATAAAACTGTGTGCCAACTTTTATCCATCTAGCTCTTTTCAATTATCATGCTCACTTGTACTCGGACAACTGCATAGATTGCCTTCCTCTGAATGAATTCCGTTCAAAATTTGGCTGACTGAAATTTATAAATCTGTGTTATTTTCTTAACCAAATTTCAACCGTGCGGCTCAAATTGTTTGTGATTTACTATATTCATAGACCGAAAGACATAATTCCAAAAATATGTTTTTCGAAAATGCAGATTCGTCAGAAGCGTGAGTTTAAATTTTTTAATGATTATAATATCTTCTCTTTTGTCGATTACAGTATTTTCTCTTTTGACGATTACATCTTCCCTTTGTATACTTCGTATATGAGAAAATAAAAATAAAAAGTCCTTAAACTAATAATTTTTTTTTATTGATTATGTTTATTTTTCTCAAGTATTGGTTATTTTAAAGCAAGAACTGAAATTTTTTTTTAAATACAGAATTTTTGAATATGAATTAATTTTTATATCATATATTAAATATTTTTTCATATTTTAAATTTAAATATATATAAGATATTCTAATTGTACGATATTGTTTTAACTACTTTAGAACGTTTTTCACTTTGCTTGGAATGGTTGAAGCATGAAATATGGATTTGTTTCACTTTAAAATATTAGTTAATAATTAGTCTATAATTAGTTAAAGTTAACAGTAGAATTATCTATAAAGGAAAACAACCTAATAATTCAAATACATATTTTAAAGTGATAAATAATTTTCCTTTGATTTTTCTCCAAGAAAAAAAAATCTATGGAAATATTTAATAATTAATGCAAACTGTTGTCTCAATTAATATATTTATAAACTTTTCTTTATTAGTGTAATGTATAACGTTATCTTGTATTATACAAATAATAATATAAAAAGAATTAGATTTCAAATCATGAAACCTTTTGTCCATTTCAAACATAAATTAGAATTTTTTATTATAAGTAGTAACTTTCTGTAACAAAAATCACTGCATATTATTCCTTTTACATACTATTTATGTTCATTTTTTTCCGCATAACTTTGAACATATTGTTTAGATTTTTAATCTTTTTTTATATATTCAAGATTACTTTAATCATTTTAAAACACATTCTGAAATTTAAAATAAGGGAAGAAAATTCTATAAAGGCTTCATGTGTAATTCTTTGATTTTCAAAATCGATTAGAAATTTAGAAAAATGTTTTCTTATTTAACTGAAACTGAAAAACGAACCGTCTCTTCTTTTGCTGCGAAACAATTTTCTTAAGAAATTTTTTAGCGCCATCTTGTGGTGATAAATGTAAGACAAAAGGCGAGTACTTATTTATCTCTCTGTAATTATCATTCTTCGGTATCAAGTTAGAAGCAAAAGCATTTCGAGCATTTTTAGCAAAGAATTTTTACCATTAATTATTACACTATGCATTTTGAAGCATTTATTGAAACTAATGCTGTCTCAGCAGAAAAAAATAATTCAGTTAAGTATTTCACAGATGAGTTTTTAAATTGGAGAAATACATTTAAAAGCATGTGAATTTTTATATTGGAAGGGAAGAAATAAAAAATAAAAACTATTAATAGTTATTTGCATTTTACAGAATTTTGTAAAATTTTTAATAAGAAAAGGGAAGAGACAGAAAAATATAATCAGATTTATCAGAATAAATATATACAACAAGAAGATTTCACAAATCAGTTGAAAATATAAAAGACATTTTTAATAAAATAAAAATAACATTTATCAGGAGTTCACCTTATACATTTAGTTTTGGACTTTCTAATAAAGAATATATTGTAGATTGAACAAGAGTTCGTCTTAATTTATATAAAAAAAAATAACTAGGAGAAAAACATGTCTATAATAAAAAAATTAATTTGAAGAAAAATATGTCTAGTTTCTCATAAATATTTTAAAATAAATTACTTCAATTTCATTTTCTATTAAAAAAATTGTAAATTATCTAACTTTCTTATTTGAAAATATAGCTTTTAGGTATCATTTTTCAAAATAAGAAAATTTTAAATAATAATAAAGGAAATTTGGATTTGAATTTTAATCTTTCTTTTTTTCCCATCAGTGACAGTATTATCAAGTCGAAGATATACAAATGCGAAAATATAAAATAAGAAAAGAAAAGAAATATACAATACAGTTAATTATAGTTTAAAAAATTTTACACCAAAACAGCTACCCACACTGACATTTAGGATTCTTTTTTTCCTTACAACGATACCGAAAACCAATAATTAATAAGAAATTATGAATATGAATCCTCTCATATAAAGGAATGATTTTTTTCTTCAATGCGATATTTTGCTAAGAAATGTGTTTAAAAGCTTAATGAATTTATCACGTTAAAAAAATCTATCTTTAATAACTTATGAAAAATAAAAAACAAACAAACAAAAAAAAAAAACCTGTCAAATTTTATATTTGAAAAAGAAAATTCGAATAATAAGATTGATGAAATGTGGAAAAATGTAATAAATAATTGAGTAGATGTTTCTTTTATTTAAAGTACATCAAAAAGTAAATTGATTCAAAATGCTTTCATCTTTGAAAAAACGAGCAGCTTCATTAAAAAGTAAATTCCTTCAATAGAAATTTCCGAGATTTTTGTTTTTAAATCTTAGAATTTACAGCAGAAATTTTCGATTATGACATCGTATTTACTTATTGCATGAAAAATATTTCAAGTCCGGAAGATATATGTTAAATGAATCTAGTTTAATGCATCCATTATCGTTGTTATTATTATTATTGCAATTTGTTTTGCTCCTATTTTCTTTTAGCATCTACACAAAGCGAGATCTTTTAAAATACTGTTTGGCACGAAAACGCAGAGGACATTTGTTTTTTATTTTTATTTTTTCAACACTAATTAAGACGCATATATGAAATTTTTCTATAAATAAAACCAAAAAAGTGAAATACAGGTTAAAGAAAATTTTTGTGGAAAAGTAGCTCGTGTTAACTTAATCGATATAATAGCTTTAATATAATGCTTTGCTTCAAAGCTGTTTAAAATATTATAGTTCTTTATTGTTTTTACTAGTTGTACTTAGTGCGAATGTGTCAAATGTCTTCTTTTTTAGGTGTACATTCTTTTAAGTTATAAATTTTTAATAGTTTGACTGAAATTTATTTCAAGTTATAATAGCAGAGAATATTTTGCTTTGATTTCAAGTACAAAGATTATAATTTTTATTCATGTATATGAGACATTATAAAATTGCTTTAATTTATATATTTTTTTATTTATTATTAAATACTGTTTTTTATGATGCAAGTATAACAAATCTCGAAAGAAGGATTAAATTAATTTTGAGATATCATATTAGCAGGGCATTCTGCGAATTCATTTTAGGCATCATAATTATTATATTTAATCGCAAATATTTTACAGATTTTAAATAATTCCTTACACGATGTCTTATCATGTATGCTACGTCACAGGGATATACATTAGTGTACCATTTTTAACCTTTAGGATAATGAACCAGCACTCAAAATGACATTTTTATTGTTAAATTAATTTTACCAAGAATTTTTTATTCATTGAAATTCATTCTTAAATTTTAGGCTTATAATAGTTTTTATTTAACTATTATATAATGAAATGATTTAAAAAAAATTAATTGAAAGTTTCTAGGTTTTTATTTTATCTGCCCATGCAGCATTATCAACTGTTTATTTTTTTAGCACTTAAATACTTTGACTTTCTAATTCGGTTCTCTGCAATACTTCCAACTAGAAGAACTCTTAACCTCTATTTCCTGTCTTAATGTAAACAAAAATGTGTAGTAATTAACACCCTGCATACCAAACAAAATAAACTTTCTTACAAACTCTTTTGGAATGTAAGAAGTAGTAAAAGTAGATCAATGGGTCTTCATTTCGTAAACCTGGGAGTAGAATTGTTCAGCAATTAAAAGCAATAAACATTCTGTTTCGCAACCGAAAGTACTGTGTTAATAAACCAGACAATATATTGGCGCCACTCAGAACAGTCATTATTTTATTTTTCCTGACAGAATGGCAACGGACCAGCGAGCATCATGTCTTGATTTATCCAACCCAGCGGGATAAAGAATACCCCCTTCAAAAAGCAACAATATAAAAAGAAAGTAAGAGAAATAATAAAGAAAGAATGAATGAATGAAAGCAAAATACATAAATGACGCCATCGGTTCCACATCCGGGATCTTTTCTATGGGATGAGATCCGCTTACCCACGTCGTATCAAAGCCTGCGGATTGACGAGCTGTTATTAAGAGGATATCCAATCAGATTTCGGAGTCAACACTGTACGTAAGAAAAAGCTCTCTCACAAGAAAGTGAGTTTCGAAAACAAACAGGGATATAACTAATGTCATCCGCAAACACAATATTACGCGCAAAGCTCGAGCAGCAAGTATAAGGAAAAGGGAAAAAATATAAAAAGAAATAATAAAGACGCAGAAAAGACGTCGGAAAAGAAAGGAAAGAAAAATGAAGAGAGGGGGGAGGAGAGGATAAGAGAGAAAAGAGAAGCGATGGAATAATAATAATAAAGAATAATGGTAGGGAGATTTTGTGAAAATCCATTAATGCTTGCTGCGAAGAAGGCACTGCTGCTATTGGAGCTTAAAAGTAGCGTTCCAGCGTCAACGCGAATAACAAGTAAAAGATGAAACACTCAGTAATGTTTGCAGTCTCTTAGAGGGGTCATGCATATATTTTAGCGCTTGGATTGTCATCCTATGTTGTCATCATTTGAAGACTTCAAATTACAACGAGGATATCTTAACCCCCTGACTGTGTAATTTTTAAAAATCACTATTTAAATGAGATGATTACAAATAAGTTTAAATATTTTCCAACAAAGTTAACTGATACTAAATGTTACAAGATGATAATATGGTATAATAAAAATTTGTAATCGTAAAAATAAACACAATAGAAAATGGACTTATTGCCAACCCATGGAAATCGCGGGATAAGCAGCTGGAGGGTTAAAGATGCACTATTGATAAATATTGGAGAAACTGTGACATCAACCTGAAAAAGTTTTTATTTTAACATATCTGTAAATAGTGTCATGAGAAATTCACGAGTTAAAAAATGCTCAACTCTTTCTACAGCACTAACACTGGATCTAGAGCTGTCAAATTAGACAAGTAATTATTTAGTAGAATATTTTTCAAGAAAAGGTTTTCAAAATTTTAATTAAAAATAATCAAAATTTAAACTTTTTTTTCAATAATTTCAGAGCAAATTATTGGACATTTTTTTTTTTTTGCTCTTCTTTAAAATTAAAATAAAATAAGCTTTTCAGTTATAACAATTTTAAATCCTTTTTTATTTCCTGATATCAATAAATTTTTGAAAATATTTTTATGTACATCTGCAACAATGTATTGTATAAAAACATGCATATTTACTCAGGTAAGATGACATGATATTAAATACATTTTTTTGTACATGTTATCGCGGCCATGTAGTTAAGATCAAATTTTAAAATTAAAGCTACATGAATTATGTCTAAAACATTATCGTACATTGATGTTTCGAATAATAGACTCAAATCTTCTTAAGATTTTTTTTTATTATTATAATCTGTTTACTTTCAGCATTCTTTTAGTGAAGACATTGAATTTTAGATCAGATAAAATGCCTCTTCCCTTTAAGTGATTTGGTCCAAAATTTAATCAAAAGCTATTTTTTCAATTATCGCCTTTATGTAAAAAAAAACCATCATTAAAAAAATTACGAAATTTGTTTTAAAATTTAAGTTTTATAAAGTATATTCTGAATATATTTTATAAATTTTAAATATTTTTATAAATTTAACTTGCTTTAAAAATTTGTGATTCGCTCTGATTCAGATTTATTTCATGCTTCTGAGGCCTAATTACTATCGCTTAAACAGTCTTTATAAAAAGCCAATTGAAAATAAATTAACCTTAACAATAATAATTACCATATTTTTGGAGCTTCTGTATGTGTACTATAATCACAATAAATTTCAAATCACATTATAAAAAATTCACTTAAATTTTTTCAAATAATACTTTTTTTTGTTTGTTTTATGAAAGAAATAATTAGGAAAAACAAATTCTGATTGAAAATATTATAATTTATTTTTTTAATTGTTTAAAAATATGCGCTGAATTATGTTGTTTGTTCAAATTGTTTTTTAATATTATTTACAATTATTATTCATGACACAAGTAAATTATTATTTTTATTTTATTCACTAATTGATATGATTGGCATTTCTATGGATAGAAATATATTTCAAATCTAAGAACACTCTGAATTCCATAAGGCAACATTTAACTGCACCGTCTTTCGTTGATTTTTCGGTTAATATCTATTTCTATGCGCCCCTCCACATTGTCATCAATGCCAATTCGCCAAAGTAGCAGGTGTACAACTCAAAAAAGCAAAACATTAGAAAATAAATCAGCATTAGGGCTGCTGGAAGAGCTGCCCTATTCGCTTGTTTGCTTTGCAATATTGTCGACATATTCAAGAAACTCGTTAAAACAGATTTAGGTTCATTTTCTTATCTCCTTTCCCTTCTTATCTTACCCTCCATCCAGAATCAAAACACAAATCTAATTTTTGTCTGCATTTTAAATCACCCTGCACGACTCTAGTATTTCTCCTCCCCAACACTGCTATATAATTTTTTTATTTCATTGATTTTATTACAATAATTCAAAATACCACTCTCATCTTTACGGTGTTTTTATGCTACATTCGAGAGGGACCAAAAAATGATAAAATATTAATGTTCCTTATTTCTCTCCCCAAGTCTTCTATCTTCAATAGAAACAGAACTCAGTAACTTTGAATAACTTTGCAAATCCATTAGGATAATTTAAAAAATGATCCTAATTCAAAAATTAAGGTAAACCTGCCTATAATCAAACAAATCTCGTTGGATTCCTATAAATACATATCAAGACATACGTACTACGAAATAAAACTGGAAGTAAAAACTACAGCTTGGATTTAATGTTCAAAGAAAACCACATTTTTAAATTTTACTTTATAGGGGGAAAACATCTGAGCGAGATATTTGTGAACAATAAAACTGGTGTGAATTTAATTGTATTAGAAGAATTGTTAAAAAAATGTTTAAAATTAGTTTTGAGAAAATTACTAAAATTAAAGAAAATACTGTGAGATTAATTAAATTAGCATCATTAAATAGATAATTCTTCGTTTTTAAGGTAGTAGAAAAATTACTTTTTGTACTACAATTAATTTAGAAATAATTAGTGAAAAATGATCAAAAGTAATCGCAATTTGTATTTGTTTTGTTATTTCATTTAAAAAAATTGAAAATAGCTTATTTGAGTTAGAAATGAGTCTTAGAATAGTATGTGCAAATTTCGTGTCACTTATGTTTACCGATAAGATGACTTTATATGACATACAGGAATATAAAATATTGAATTTTCAACTTATTATTCTCTATAAAGATTTGCATATTCTATATTCTTCAATTATGTTTGATAGCTAAAATCAAAATATAAAAATGAAACTGTTTTTCAGTAAGACAAAAAATCCCAAAATTTATCTTTAAAACAAAGCAAACAGAATGACTGGAGTCAGTGTCAGAAATATAGAAATATCTGATAAAAATCTTTCAAAAATTGCTTCCAAACCAAAAATTATAAAATAAAGGAATTTGCTTTTTTTTTTGAAGTGAAAACATAGTAAACATTGGTTAAATTAATAAGGCGGAAAACTTGAATCTATCGCAAGCATACAATATATCACAAATCGTTTGAAAATGGTTTTTGAAAAATTGAATTACGCTCAGGAGATGCACTCTTTAGTAATTGCTTCCAGATACTTTTAAAAGTGATAACGAAAAACGTTAACACTGTAATAGAGTTATTCAATTGCTTAACTATTATTAGTACAAAAAAAAACCCCACAAAATTCATATTATTATCAGAAAGCAAATTTACGCTTTACTAATAGTGTTTGAAAAATCCTTTTATTATTGAAAGCCGATATAAAAATCTTTCGATTCTTATTTGCTTCCATACCCTGGTTCTTTCTACGCATAAGCTTGTTAAATTTGCGTGCAAATTCAACAAACACTTTTGAAATCCGAAAAAGAAAGAAAAAAAAAAAAAGAGAGAGAATATTGACTAATCTATTATGCTGTAATTATTTTCTAGTACTAAGATATTTTATTAATTACACTTTATTCCATTAACACATTTTGCAACATATAAAAATATATCATGACATGCCTGTCAACATTCAGTAAAATTTGAAAATAATGATAAAAAATAAAAGACTAGCATTTAAAAACAAAGGGGAATAATGAACACTAATGAAGAAAGTAATAATACAGAAATATCAATAAAGTATATATAAAAATGAATTAAAAATTTAACAGTTATATAGAGTTAAGAGTGTTACAAACATTTTTTTAAAAGTTTTGATAAGGTAGATGATACAAAGTTGCAAAGAAAATGCATTTTAAGTTTTGTCTTTGAAATGCATTTGAAATCATATGAAATTATTTAATTTAACCATAATTTCATTTTTTTGAATTTTGTCGAAT
Organism: Argiope aurantia; assembly: GCA_026543865.1. Taxonomy (NCBI): domain Eukaryota; kingdom Metazoa; phylum Arthropoda; class Arachnida; order Araneae; family Araneidae; genus Argiope; species Argiope aurantia. Next base: position 113,201 of record JAPMOR010079410.1, on the reverse strand, counting down.
TTAATTTAACCACTTCATCATTTTCTTGAATTTTTGAGGAATAAAATACAGGTACCCATGTTACATCAATTTCTGAATGCATTTATCGAAGAGGTTTGCATATTTATGATTCATTATTCACATGTCCGAAATAAAATAAAAAAATCTATGCCTCCAAAAATCTATTTTTTTTGTATAATCCAGAATAAAAACGCTACAGAATTAAAAAAAAAGGATTTAAAATCCTAATTTTAAAATCTTATTTATTTAAAATTAAAAACCAAATAAATTATTTTCAAGTTTTTTTTAGTTGAAAATAACCGAAATATTGTTTCTATTTTATAAAATCGGGAATTGTTTTTACATTGTCTGTTTATAGTTTGTTTTAGACTCAATTATATGAAATATGTCTGAGCTGATATGTTACTTTACAAAATATTTCCAGGAACACCTGTATTTCAACTTCCCCAAAGAGAGTTTTCTTTTATTTTCGCGATTCTCTTTAAAACCTTCTTCCGTCAGGATTTTCTTTTCGTTCCAAAACTGTTCCTCACTCACTTTTTGAAAGGTGATATTCAGAAAGTAACAACAAACTATTTTAACAGTCTCGTAGCACTAAAAATAAAAATGGAGTTCAAAGTTCTTTAGAGCATTATAGGTCTGTGACATAGAGTCAAAGGTTAGACATTTACTTAAAGAGAAAATTGGTAATCTTTTTGTCATGTTTTTGCTAAACACAAACGAGCAAATTGTGTAACTTCGTTTTAGATTTAAATTACTAAATCTCTATAGAACGTTTATATTTTATCTTAACAACTATCATTAAATTAAACATAAAAAGCGTTTATTTGTTATTGAAAATATCAAACAAAAATCTATTAAATAGATGAATTAATAATAAAACTTTTTAATTAGTTAAGTGAAAAATAAATGATTGAATTGACTAAATTGTGATTTAAAATGTAATGAATTTAATCGATGGACAACATTCTTTGCATTATAAAGCTGTTGGTATAAATGAATTAAAATATAATCATAATTAAAATAAATGAAATCATATACATGTGTTGAAAAATATACAAAAGATTAAAGGTATTCCATCTATTATACAAGGTTTTTTTTACTTTTATTTTTTTTGTGTGTGTGTGCGAACCCACTAAAAAGAAGTTTATTGTATTTTTTTTTCTTTTGGAAATTCAAATGATTGCGAAAAATTCATTAAAAAATGAAATAACTTTTCTTTGATTTTTATTTCGAAATTTTGAATTTAGGCAGGAAAATATTTTCTTTTCGATAAGAAAGTAAAACATATTATTAATTTTGATTAAATAATTAAATCTGATAATTCTAAATAAAATTTGTAATTTTAATTTAACTTTATCATCATTCCTATTAATTTTAATTTTTTTGTGACATTCTATAAATAAATGTCCGAGAATCAAATCCCTAATTTGAAATGAACTACAGAAAACAAAATAAAATTCTTCAACTTTAAAATCGATTAATTTAAATTTTCTAGGAATTTTATGAATGATTGGAATTTCGAAAATGAATTAATTCTGAGCTGAAAAAATATAGTCTGAGAATAATAATGAAAATTATTTCCAGAGAAAGAATTTTGTGATCAAATTAAAATTTGTAATGTACAAAGTACAGACAGTTTTGTTACATTTTTGATATTTATTTACGTTTATTAGAATAGCATTGAATGAAATTTATAAAAAGACCTGGACCTTAGTTAAGATTAAATGATGTAAAAAATTGTTTGTTTTAAAGCTTATTCCTTGTTAATGTTGATAGCACATCAAAATAAATGTTGTTTTTTTTTTGTTAGTAAAATCAGTTGAGAATATTATTTTTAAAGGATGCTGTTACAAAGCATGTCAAATGTAATTCCATCATTTTGAAAAGAATTTCTGCATTCTTTGCTAAATACAGACTCAGTAATTATTCTTTTTATTCATAAAAAATTATTACTATTAAGAAATATTGAAATTTTACAGTGAACAGGGATTTCTTGAATATCAATCAATATGCAATAAAATGTGCTAAGTTTTTAAAATACGAAATAATGTTTCTTCTTTTTGTCAAAATCAAATAAATTTTTTAAAAAATTTAATTTGAATAAAATCCTTGAGTGGGGAAAAAAGGAGTACATAAATGTGTTTTATGTACAAATAGTGTATTCCAATATTTTTAACCGCATTATGGAGAAATTAAAAAAACTATGTTACCTGTGAAAACATTTCGATCAATTGACATCGCATAGTGCAATTTTGAAATGGCTGATATGGTTCCCGTTATGTTAAATCGATACTAAATGACAATAACAATATTAAAGACGAGAATTCATTTTAAAAAATTCAAAATGATCTGAATGAATTTATGTTTCTCCACAAGTGGAATGAATCGTTTCATTCTACAATCATGAACTACAGAATCTGAGACTATTACAAATCTACGTAAGCGCTGAAAAAATTATCATTATTTATGTATGAAATATGTATGTATCATGATCTACATTGTTTTCATTTGTTTACTGAAAATATGTATGAATATTGAAAACAACTACATGATTGAATCCATATAATAATAAAAGAAAGTATGACCAATTTATTTATTCAAGAGAATAAATGTTTTATAATATTTAAATGTGTTTTCTAGATTTAGTCTAATTATACTATTATCTGCAATTGGTTTCTAGAGAAAGGAAGTTATATGATATTTAATACAAATAAGGATAAAAAGTTTTATTCTAACAGGTACATTTCAGGCCAGAAATAATTTCAAGGCTTAGTACATTCATAACTGTGTAAGACAATTAAAATATTTCAACTGAATTATAAATGGAAAAAATTAATTAAATTAAATTTTAAGTTAAAGATGTAAAACAAATTCATTTTCACGATACATCAGTCTCAAGTTTATCCTCCTCTTCATTGCTATTACTCGAGAATTAAAATACAGTGCTTGATCTCAAATCAAAACTTGAAAATCATTTTGTGTTTGGGATTCTCAAAGTTCCTTAAAAAAGGCAATAATTTAAATTACTGCCGTGCAGTTTGGTACAACTGGTACCAAACTAAACTTAAACGCATTGTTGCATCGAAATACGTTTAATATAATACTTTGAAATGTATGGATGAGTAGTATTCATATTTGATTCAATATTTGAATTATTTAATGGAAACAAATAATAATTTAAATGCGATTTCTTATAATTTATCATTAGTGAGTAATTTTTAAATTATTTCAAAATACTGATCACCGCAGAACTTTTCTCTTAAAGTGCAGAATCTTTAAGAATATAAATTTTTTAAAGGTCTACTAGTAAATAAAAATTAATAATCTTACGTATATATATATATATATATGCGTATATATATATATATCGTACAAAAAAAAGGTACCAATAAAGAAACATTTTTAAATTTTAGTTCGTCCCCTTCAGTGTTTCCGGCGTACTAAATCCCTCCGCAACAAAAATACCTGCCTCCATGGCTTCTATATACCTTTCCGACGTGCGTCGACTGAAACGCTAATAGCCGAGAGAAAGCTCGCAACTCCATTAACGACCTTTTGACCTGCCCACGGTTGCAGTCAGGTGCTCCCTCCTCCACCCCCTTTCCCAAACGAGGGATCTCCAAATCCTCTTTCCGTCCGTCTGTCGTCCTGCCTTCCTCTCCCGTCCTTCTATAATCCAAATGGATTCTGAGCGCGCACCGATTCAACCAGTAGGCGTGTATTATGATGATGGTAAGGGAACATTAACATTTAAAACACAGGAACAAACAAGGCGAAGCCATTAATACGCCTGTCAACTTTTTGTTTCGTCTTCTGCACAAACCAGAACGCGGATCTCCGATTTCTTTCTCCTTGGTGATCTTACCCATTAAGTGATTTCTTAATACCAAAAGGCCGTTTACGTTCCGTCTCTGCTCGATGTAAGCGGATTGCTCCGTATTAAGTAGTTTGTTTTTAAGACATAGAGAGTCGGGGATTGTGTTGTTCTTCATTTGTTTTAATGGGGTGAGTGAGCAGACAAGGCAGCAGAAACAAGAATGTTTAATCTCTTCTCGAGGATTGGAGAGGTTTATTGAGAGTCCTTAAGAAGTTTTGGAATGCTTATGATCAAGTTCTTGAATAAAAGAGTTTTGTTGGGGGAAAAATTGGGAGGAAGAAGGAGAAGAAGAATCTTTTCGCTTTTCTTCTGCCTGTAAGGAAAGTAACCGATAAACAATCAGTTTCACAAATCTTGTTTTTACGAACAACGGCTCGTACCTACTAAATACGAGTACGTAATAAACATTGATAAGACAGATTTGAAAAGAGAGAAAGGAAAAAAAAATAATAATAATACAAGAGGATTAAGTGTTTTTCTCATGGAAAAGGGATTTACTGTCAGACAAGCTTTTATTCCGTTTAAATAATCCTTAAGCGCAAGAAATTGAGTTAGACTTTTTATGTGTTTTTTTCTCTCATTTTCGTTTAAGGATAGAGAGATTAGTGGCATAAAAATTTTGCCAATAAATCGATTTATTTCCATCATTAGGAAAGGAAAAATCTTGATTATAAAGGAAAGTTGCTCAAGTTCATATTTCGATTTGTTAATGTTTTGATAAGATTTATTTCCAAATATTGTTACTTAAGCTTTTGGGCATATTTCAATCTTAACATTGATACCATTTAATCCTTAACACTGGACTTTCTATCAAACACGAAAAGGGAATGAAAATTGGTACAGAAATTTAAGAACAGTGTTCCTTAATCTTTTAAGCATATTTCAATGTTCACATTTATACTGTTTATTCAATAACATGACCTTTCTAACAAAAATAAAAAAAAATGGAAACTGGTAAAGAATTTTAAAATTTAAAGACATGCTAAATACCATAAACCCATCCGCAGTTCCGATATTGCAGTTGGGTTTATGGTATGAACGAGACATCTCTGTAACAAGATAATATGGGAACAAAAATCTTGCCGAAGTCTAAAATATCTAATTTATTTTCTATTTTTTGTAGTTTTATTTTAGAATAAAGCATTTAAACTCCTTTAAACCTTTTTTTAGATAACACAAAATTTCTGTATTGTATTATAAGACTACAAGACATATAAAGTTACATGATATATCAGGCTCAGGAGATCAGCTAGTTCATAGGCAATATTAATTGTTTAATTTCAATTAATCTTTAATCTTTAATAACATGTATAGTTCTCTCAGCAAAGCATTTTCATGAATCAAATTCTAATAGATATTTAGAAAGTTAGATACAATTTTATTTTAGCAGTTTGCTTGATTTTTGAAAAAAAAATCATAATCCGATAACTTAGACATAATATTATAGTTTGGTATAGGTCCCATTTCGAACTATAGCAAAATGATGATGTTAAACATGTTCTCCCACTCCCTTAGACACTTGACTAGCAGAAGGAAATTTGACTCACAGTACATTTAATATGAATCATGCTCTCAATCTATGGAACACCTTTAGTGAGATGCAGTTCTCAAGTTTCTAGTCAAGACTTAACAACTTGTCCTTTAGCTGATAAGTTCGTCATCAGATGCATGAATTTGTAGTAATCATTCATGCCTTTCCCGTTCAAATCATATACTGTCTTTTTATCTACTCCAATTATATCATTAATCCTCTTGCAAATGTATTTATTAAGTTAGCTCAAACTGTAGTCAAAAGCCATTCAGAAAATTCTTCAAATATTTTAAAGCGCATAAAGGTTTCGACTGAAATTATCAGCTAAACACTGTTATATAATCGAGCATCAGTTATCATTTCATCTATTTCGGGTTCAATATTGCAACTGCACATTAGTACGTAAAATTTATTATGTAAAACTGAATCACCTCTGATTCTTTACACTTCTAGTTCAATATAATATAGTAATTAACTTTTAGAAAATTTAAAAATATAATTTTTACTGCAGCTTTGCATGAAAATGTTCACACTTTAAAATGTGAATTTTGGAATTGATTCCTTATTGCATAATCGCTGCCATTTACCAAAAGAACAAAACTAATTCATATTTTATTTTAATATACTTTAATATATTAATTTTTTTTCAAAATAAACAAAAGATTCTGTATTTTTAGGCTAATGAGTCGAAATTTGACTGAAAAGGATTCAGCCTTTTAAACTAAAATACAAAGCAAACACAAAAAATACAAAGCAAATACTTAATATTATCTCCAAATCAATTCTACAGCATGGGTGTTTAGGTTCTTTGCAATTTTTGCAACTTTTTTTCAGAGGCAAATTTTGTAACAGATGGCACTAATTTGAAGTTCAATAATCGTGAAACTGGTAAGGACGCGCTTATGAAATTATTGCGAATATAATAATAACAATAATAATATGAAAGAAAGAAAGAAAATACACTCTGCATGATACTTAATACAGATTTTTTTAATAAAATTTTGCTATAGTATTTCAAAGTATTTGATATTTCTTAAAGTTTATGAGAAATACAATCTGAAACATTGTAAAAAATGCGTAAAAAACCTTTTTCAACATTATTTTGCTTCATTTTTTAAAATTTTTATAATTTAAAAAGTTTTTACATCACTTTTTACGCAAAGTTCAGAACATTTGATATTTTTACTTCTAACAAATTGAGTTATATAGAATTAACATGCATCAGGCCTATCAAACAATGAATGATCATTGAATCCGAATTTCGAATTTGAAACATCTCATCCCAAAATTTTGTAATGTGTTCACTTGGGTTTCCTTGATATTGTAATAATTTTCACCAGAACAATGGTTAATAATTGCAAAATTATAGACATTGAATTTCTCTCCAGCCTTAAAATCTTTCTTAAGATAATGTGGAGCGCTACTTTCTCAAATATTTCTTCTATTTCTTCACTTATGAAAATTTCATATTGTTTAGTACAGATAAGTCAAATGTTGCTCAGGCTGTGTGGGAAACAAAAGAATAATTGTCAATTTAGATTGAAAATGCATGAATTAATTATTAAATTTTAGTCGCTTCAGGCTTTCCTAAATAGAAATAAAGCTCAAAGATATTATTAATAAATAATTTCACCATTTCGAAGTTTTTATATATTTTTTAAAAAACGGTACTCGAATAATTTACTTTGAAAATAATTGAAAATTTGGCAGTAATCAGAAATTTAATGAAATACTTTTTTTTTGCCTTTTTAAATTTTTTTCCTGTTATATATGAACCAATTTCTAAATGAAAACGTAAGACTCGAACAATTTCTTTTTATTTAAACAAAGCGAAAACCAAACTTTTAATACCAAGCCAATAGAATTGTTTAATCAAAAATTCAATTCATTAATATAACGATTTCATTTTTTAAAAACTATTCCTCAAAACTACCAATGAAATTATTTGAAATACATTTCCTTAAGCTAAATTTAATTTCATTTAGAGGTGCTTCAAATCAGAATTCCAGCCACTACATTTTTACAAATGTCATAATTGCATTTTCTAATTTAATTATGTTACCTTAAGATTGTTTGCCTTTACGGCATTAATTCTTTTTGAACACTTCAAGGAAACCTCGAAAAATTGGCAAATAAAAGAATCTTTCGAAACATTCCAATTTTATTAATTATTTTAACGTTAAATTGTTTTTTTACACTTTTTTTACATAAATTTTATTTTTTCATTTTTGTAATTATCATTTTTTAAGTTGTTACACAAATTCTTTAAAAGAGAATCTTTCTAATTTTTTAATAATAATTCTGAAGCTAATTTATTCTAAAAGGTTTTCGAATATTTTTAAAGTGAAATATTAACGTATTTTCCCATTAGCACCTCTAAAATTGTCATTAGCATCGGAACATTATTAATTTTGAACAACAATGCATGGGGTTTAAAATTTTATGCAAATTGTAGTTGGATGAGTTTAATACTTTTGGTCTTACATGCTGTATATTAAATATGCTCCAAGAAAATTTTAACACCTTCATTAAAGTTCAAGCTTGTTAATTGACTTTTCAGCTAAGTAATTAAAACTGAAGTTAAGAATATAATAAAATATTCCATGGAAATTTTAAGTAATATCTCGTGCGAGATTAAAATTATATCTCAATATTTATAGTATTGGCACAAGCTCGAAAATCTAATTATGAAAATTTCATGGAAAAGCCTTTCGCAGTAAATAGAGAAGCCTTACCTCTGAAAGTAAGTTAAGAATTTGTTTTTCATTTTTGCAAGCTAAATTTTTAATTAAAAACATTAAAATTTAATTTCGAAAGAGTAATTGTTTTCAAGGCGTGTCCATATTTACAAATTGCTTATGCAAATGATAACAAGTTTAGAATAAAATTTCATTTAATATTTCAATAAAATTCAGATATCATTACTTTTATTCATAGACTATATGATCGCTATTAGCTTGTGAATAAATATCATTGCTTTTTTTTATATTTTGTTTTGTGAAAATTAGAAAATTAAATAAGAAACAGATGATGAAATTTTGCGGTCATTCTTAACTTATATATTTATTTTATTCCCATTAATAAAAGAGTAAACAGCATAAACCCTGCCAATTTTTAATTGTAATTTTTTTAGATATAACGGCAGAAATAAAATCTGATTTCCGATTTAAATATTACACACTCATCTTTTTACCGAACTTTTATTTCGAACTGTCTCAAGAATTTCAGTAAATTTAAAATAGCTTAATAATTAAATAATTCTGACATCATTTCAAGGCTTCCTACAATAAATGGATCTTTCTAGAATGAATGGATCCATTGATTCATTTTTTAATGAAATAATATTGAAAAATATATAAATAAAATCAAAATAATATACAAAATAATCTTGTAGGCACTATAGTTCACTATTTTCTCAATTTCTGAATAATTGCATAAAAGTTGTCGCCTTTTTTTTAAATCAACGATTTAAATAAAAGAAAAAAAAACTAATTTATGGGCAGTTTTTTCATTTTATCAGTTGTTGTGTTTTCTTAAATTGTTTAGAGGTTGGATTCAGCAATGGACGTGATGATATCATATGATTATTCATCAATAATTATATATGAGAATTACATTTTTTTGATGCCAACATTACTTTATAAATATCAACATTACTTTCAATAATGCAATTTCATGAATTTCTCAGAATTTCATTGAAAATAACTGCATAATTTCGGAAATGAGTGAGTGTCTGAATAATACGGCAGATGGAGTTTCAAGAAATATGAATACGCGTTATTTGAAACAAGGAATATTACAAAGAAAGTTAATCCAAATTTAAATAATAACCAACGAGAATGATTTCCCCAGAACATTATCGCATACTCTTTAAAAAATGTATCATTTCCCTCTCCCCTATAAAATTGTAGACCTTCAGTAAGGCCACAAATCTCTTGCATAACATTGCCAAACTGTTGTTATGAAATAAATCTTTTTGGGTTGAATCAAGCTCTTGTACTGAATTTTTTGGGCGATTAATTCCGAGCACGCAGATAACATACAAATACCGAAAATCGAATATGTGTTTTAGAACCCTTTTCCGGCCGATTGAAATCAAAATTTAACATTGAACGATAATCTAATTCTATATTTAAATACTAATTATAATCAGAAAATCACATAACACAATTCATTTATTTAAGGCTTTCCATTATTTATTTATTACGTTGACATGTATATAAAAAGTGCAGACCACCAGACGGTGACCCCTTTGGCTTAAAAGCTTATAGGTATTTGCAATAAACCTGTTTACCAAATGTTCCCTATCTATCTCTTTAAATTTTGCAGTTAGCAAGTTCACTTGTACTCAAATAGCCTGATAGACAGACTTTAAGTGAAATTCATTGAAAATGTGATAGAAATCTACTGATTTGTTAATAAATACATGTACTAAATTACACCCGATTAGCTGAAAGTTTTTTTGAGTTATAATGTTCGTATATTGAGTTCGTAGTTCGTATAGATTTTGTTCGACAGAATTCCAAAAGGTGTTTTATAGAAATACTAAAACGTGGAGACTCTTCAGAACTTCGAATTTTTTTACTATTGAAATGATTTTTCTTCGTCTTTCAACTTCGTACGCAAGAAAGTAAAAATTAATGTACATTTCTTTATAAGAGTTATTCTTGTAAAAGTATCACATATTAATACTTTTTAATGTTTAAAATAAGAATTATTGTAAAATACATAAAAATCTGTTCTTTCTCGAAAGTCCAAAGAATTACTGTTGCTCTCATTAACTATTAACTTTGTCCTATTTATCAAGTAACCCACGCATAGGATAAATTTAAAGGACAAAAGAATAAATCATTAAAATGGAAATAAAATTGATCAATGGGAAAAGAGAAATCTATTGATACAGCAGATGTATCAGTCAAATTTCTTCTTCTACAACAGCTATGCTGTTAGAAGGAAAATATTTTTCTTCGTCGCCATGTAAGACACGCACATATACTAGACTTTCTTTTTTAAATTTATTTTAAGTATCTTTAAAAAAATAGTGTAATCTTTGATTGCTCAATATTATTTGGGAAGATCTTTACAAATTTTGTTTATATTGCTAAAAATATGTCAAACCCTTTCTTAGTATTTTACTTTACTTTTAGGCAAAGAATTATTCCTTAATTACAGCAAATTCATATATTCATCATATATACATGCTTAAATCCAGGCTATTTTTTATATCTTGTTGTGTATCTTCTTTATATCTAAGTGTTTAATTCTTTTGTTCTTAATTTTATTTGTTCAAATGTTAATTTCCAACAAATTTATAACTTCAGTTTTTTGTAATGAACGCAATTCTTGAAGTATCCATACAACTATATAACAAAGAAATGATATAACGAGCCACAATAGTGTGAAATCATATTATGATGTCATTATGAGGATCTCTAGAATCATATTAAAGAGATAAATCAGAAAGCGCGTACTATATCAATATTGCGTGAAATTAGGCTGAGTGATTATTATAATAGAAGATTTGAAAAATTCGGTTAAATTCATTTTCATTAAACAAAATAAAAATTAAGAAACACAGTTTTTTTTTTGTCCAATTTTTAAATAAAATTAATTCATTAAATCTATGTTTAGTCCTCTTATTTAAATGAATTTGCCTATGACTGGAAAAATTACCGTAATGCATCGGTTAATATATATGATTTTTATATCTAAGTTTTCAAACTTACCTTTCAGAAATATGGCTTTTATCTAATACTTTGTTATCTATTTGAAAAAAAAAGTTTTTTGTCTTTTGTTTTGTGTCTTGAACTTCTAATGGCAATAGTTCCAGGCTTTTAAAAATGTTTACAAATAGATTGAAGAAGATAAGGAAGTTTCTTATAGAATTCTTTTATCAACCAAAGATCTGTTGCATATTAAATCTTCTTTATTAAAATTCATTATAAATGAACTTTGCTATGCTAATTAATTTACTTTCCTGTTAGCTATTTCGAGAAATTTTTATTATTTTTTTAAACTTAGTAGGAGAGAGCTATATGAGATGTAGCTATAATTTTAATTAATATAATTTCACAGAGCTTTTAAAATTATGGCTTTCGACATAAGTAACATCTTGTATAAAAAGTTTGTAGTCGCGAACATATTAATAGCGGCTATTTCGAAAACGTAAAACGAAATATAATATTTTGTATAACATATTTAAAGTAACATAACATTTTAAAGATATAATGTTTAATAAAATTTCCATTACTTTATCAAAAATTAATTTTCATTTTTCATTTTTTTCACTCCTATTTGAGGTTGCTAAAAATTTCTCATTCACAGATGGTATCACGAATAAAAAATAAAAATTTACCCTGTTCTATTGCAAATTACATTAAATAATTAATGTTTAAATTATGTAGAGATGTTTCATTCCATTTTTATTTTGCATTATTACATGATAATATCAGTTTTTGTAAAATTCTAATCATATTCAAGGTATTAAATTGTTTATGAAGACATATTCTTAAGATAAGTTTTTTTCCTCAAAAGTAAGATTCGTCATGTTAAATTTGCAAAGAAATTGTTTTCCTCGGTTATTCAAAGTCATATTTATCGTGTTTTAAGTTGCATGTGGCTTGGTTTTTTTTCCTGGTAAAATACAGTCATGTCCAACCTTTTTTTAAATTTTTTTTTTAAAGAGATTAATCTTTCAGAGTTTGAAAAAAGAAATTTTATAGCGACATTTTATAAAAAGTAGAATTGAAAAACATTTAAATATTTTATAATTTCTTTATCCATGATCGATGTACACCACTTTGTTTATTTAATGAATGTTTATCATTTTATAGCATTTTTAAAATTTCCAATGAAAGCCATTAAAAATGGCCGTAATAGTAAATTACAATTGTATGTATTATTAATATATTCATTAAATGATTAATAAAACTTGTCTTGGTGCCTTTTATTTATAATACATTATGCATAAACATGTATAAAATTATATTAATAATCAAGAAATAAAAAAAAACCAAGAGAAATTTTTTTTTGAAGTATCGTTTCTATGTAAAAAATGATTTGGATTTCTCGATCCAACTTACAAAGGAAGCGAAAATACTATTAAACAAATATTAAAAGCTGAGGCAGGAAAAAAAGCATAGATTAAAATCCTTCCCAAGATATATGGAAACAAGTAAAAATATAATATAGTTGGTTACCATAGAGCAAATATGTAATGAAGATATTACAAAAACAGTATAAAAATTATGGCTTCAAAGACAAACTTTAAAGTTGTACCTCCATGTCTTTCTAATTTGAATCTGTTAAATTGTAACCATATCTATACTCCTATCGTCTAACAGAAATAACAAACCTTACAACCAAACCACAAACTCCATACACTTAAAACTACAATAAAAAAGATCAAACATGCTCAACATAATGCCATGAGTAATTTGCCCATCAAGGTTCAACTCACTTCTATTGGTTGCCATTCAGAAACTGTCTGACAAATGGCGACTAAGAGCATAGATACAACGAAAAAGAAACCTGACAAAGAAAAAGGCGAGAGCTGGATTCCGAGAATCCACAGAAACCATCCAAGGAATGACCACTGAACAAGAAGATAGAGGCAACTATGTTTCGTGTTGAAGACCTATAATTTAGCTCTGCAGTGTTATTTTGCACTTCGGAAGATCTGAGTGCAAACCTGTCAAATTCGAGCAGGACTTGTCACTTTAAGGATTGGAGAGGCGGCAGTGTCTTTCTGTAGGCACTGAGAAAATTCAGTGGCGCGAAAGGTTCGTGAGGAGGGGAGGGTTGCCACTCATTGAAGATCCCTGTCCCCTCGTTTTCTGCGCCATCACACCCAGAATGATGCCCCCATTGACAACTCTAATGGCTCAGAAGGAAACGCTACCTCAGAAAGGTGGCAAATGTCAGTTCTGAAATGGAGGGAGGGAGTGAAACATATTCAAACAGACGTGTTCTTTTTGAAACTTATTTCCATCCCACAGTGGTTTCCAAGAAACCACAATCTCGTTTTAGTCTTTTTATTTAATACTAAGGTTGCGCTTTTTTGTAAAGTCTATGTAACTGATTAATTACAATAATTATTCAATTAATCAATTTAATTACTTTATAAAAATTTATATTATATTGTTTTCTCACATCAAATTATAACTGAAGTGTTTATTTAAAACTTAATTTCATATTTTATACATCTATTATTATATATTTATCTTTTTATTATTTATTATCTTCAACAGCAATTTTGAAAAGATGTACGATTTTTTGGAATGCCTGTTATCTTTTGATGCTATAATTATTTGGAATATCTGCTATATTTTGATGTTATTAGTATTTGAGTATTGTTATGATACTGCAAGCATATTTTATAAATTTTGTTAATACAATTTTAGGCAATTAGTTAACGCTATTTCTGTTTCAGTATATCCTATTTTTGTTTTTAATAAAATAATAAAAAATAGCGTTTTCTAAATGTATAAAAATATATTGATTCATTTCATTCATGATAATTAAAATTACCTCTTTTTCTTTGAAATCATGATTGCATATTTATCCTTAAAAAAATGTTTTCCGAAGTATGCATCTACATGGAAATAATTACACAAACTTCAATTTTAACATACATTTAGGTAAAAATTATGCAATGAATTGTACTTAATATTTCTTAATGAAACCCGAAGTCAGAAATATTACGTTAATTAAATTTCTGGTTACGTCTGACATTTTAAACTTATCCATGCTTAAAAGACATTCTAACAGGACACTTTAAAAAATAAAATAGAATTAAAAAATAATAAGTAGAAACTTTTAGGAAATTTTTCTAAAAAACACTAAAAAAGAATATACATTAATTTATAAAACATTTAATAGATATAAATATATATAATATAAATATTAGTATGAAAAAGTTTAAATGCAACTTCAGAAAATACACAAGAGAAAGCGAAATACATAAATGTTTAATTTTTATTTGACTTTCAACATTTTTCTTTTATGTTACTTCCAATAGTTGTAAATGTTTGAAATCTTGAACAACTTCACTAAGCTGATGACATAAAACACAAATATATCTCATCCAATTCATGGAAATCTGAAACAGAAAGCATTTAATGAAATCATGAATATCTCTCTTATATAATAATGATAACAATGCATTTGAGAACATTCTAAAAAAAAAAACAAGAGTGAAATTTCCAAAAAATAAACATATAAATCATTCTAAATTTCTTCATAAAAGTAACATTGCTGTTTAATTACAGTTATATCTAAAATAACTATTTATATTAAAAGTTCAAAGATAATTTATAATAATATTTCTAGATTCTGATTTAACAAATGTATTAGATTAATTTTAGTGAATTTATTTTTGAAGCAAATCTTAAAATAAATATCGGTTCACATGTCTTCCATAACAAAAGGGATATATTTATTTTGTGAAAAATTAATAATTTGTCAGGATAAATTAACAAAAAAATAATAAAGTCGTATGAATATAATCTATTGCATTTATATGTATTTGCTAAGCCATCAAAATTGAAATTAATTACAACATATAATAACCTTAATACTTCTTCTAATTTGAATAAAAAAATATATGCATAAAATTGTAAAAAAATATAACTTCATTTTGATTAAATAAAACCTAAAATCTCAAATAAATAGGAACACAAACCTTAAAAGAATTAACGTTTTGAAAAGTATTTTAGAAATCAATAAATTAATCCATATTTGTATTATTTTAAGAGATAAGACAATTGCTTGTTGTTTCATATAAGAAGTTGTTTCATATAGAATATAATATGGAATGGGATAATCCATAGACGTTTAAATCTATCTTCAAATAAATAACATTAAAAAAATGTAATAATTTAGAATTATAATTACCTTTGCACTGATCTGATCTCAAAATGAAAATAAATAAAGAGGAATTTTTGATGTAAATAAGTGCTTTCTATAAAGAATTTTAAAATAGATTACCTAATATTCTTTTAAAATATATATCATTGCTCACTTTTTTCCCTTACTTTGAAAATATCATGGCAGAAGAAATTTTATGTTACTGTTGCATAGATTTCACTTATAATCTTTACTTATAATAAAGTGCTGGTGCTCTACAGGACAGACCGCGTGAACTAGAGATATAAAAAAGCGCACATATATACTTTGAAAGGTTGAAATATGCACCTCGGAGAGAATTTTTAAAAATATTTAATTATGATAAGAAATTAACCGAAATTCTGGTATTTTTCCTCAATAGCTTCCTAAAATATTACAACATAAAGTTCTTACATCATCTTAAAATACAAATAATAATCTTTTCAATGATACCAATGTTTTAACCTGTAAAGAGAATTTATATTTTTAATGAATTTTTTTACTGAAATATTTTAAACATGTTTTACAACAATTTAACATAAAATGAAAATAACATTTTACCTGCGTGAACACGTTATGAATGCTTTGGAAAAATTAGCTTTTATCAGCATATTCCCATCACGCTGCAAAAACTGAAATTGGAAAAATTAATTTAACTCTTACTGCAAACTATTCTAGGAAAGTACAATGTTCAACGCCTGCTTGTACGAAATGGAATACTATATTTGTGATGAAACGTGATATTTTCTTTAAAAAAAATCAATGCGAAAAATTTTTTCTGTGATATTTTAAAAATAGCTATAATATAAATTAAGTAATTCAATATTATTTAATGCATACATAGTTTAATATATACAGGATATCCACTCTAATGAGCGTCTAACATCTAATTAAAAAATATTGATTGGCGTATCAATCTAATAATAAAATTTCCCTTCGTAATCAAAAAATCATGCTATTTTAAAAAAATCGATTTTTTAATTTTTTAAATTTCACATTTTCTACTATATTGTGAAGTAAAAATAAAACACACACACACACACACACACACACACACACACACACACACACACACACACACACACAACCTACCTTCTTTTTTGTTGAAACGGATCTTTCTTTTGTTGCTACGGATTTGTTTGAAAAATGATAATATAAATTTAATGAGGAAATTTGTATTAAATTAGTTAAATTCCAAAAATTTTAACAGAAATTGCGATAAACACTTTGATCAAAATACTGGAATGCCTGTCTTGAGTTTCAAATACCTTCAGTATTAATGCAACATTACATTACTTTGTGAATGAAATTTTTTTTGGAAACATGGTTTATATCGCACTATCTTTTTAACTATCACTTTCCATTTTTTTTACATAAACGTAGTGGCATTGTTTGTATTTTTAATTACCATGCTTGCCAATCAGTTCATATGATTAATGTTATTTGTATGTTAATTTTCTACAATGCTATTCATATAATAATATGGTAAAGAATTTAAAATTTTTAAACTCAATATTATTGCTTTCATTTTAAAAACATTGGGATATATTAGTTTCAGAATTTTACCACTAAGTTATTTCGACTATAATTTATTGGTAAAATACCTATGCAGTTAGCCTTTTATGATGATGAGATTATTAAAAAGTGAATTATGCTTTTAAAAAGCTAGGAGTTTTATCGAAGAGTTTTACACTGTATTTATTAAAATTATATTGTTATTATTCTGTTATTCAGATATTGACACAAAATTAGAGAAATGCATACACACAAAAAAGAATGGTGTAAGGTTTTTAAAATAGTATGAATTATTATATGCCAATCAAAATTTGAAGTCTAAAAATATTTTTTTGATGAAAATGTAGATTCAAGTTACACAAAATATTTATCCAACATTTTTAGCAGTCATTAATCATGGTGAATCAACTGGAATAGCTAGTGTGCAGAAAAATGATTTCAACCCGATCACTGTTGAAAGATACTAGATTTCAAGACTACTTTCAACCAGAATATTTCACGAAAATAAATGACATTTGTTTTAAAAACAACAATTTCGCATTATAGATAATCATTTAAAGAAGTAATAAAGTTTAAATACCATTCGAATTTGTCAATCACAGCTAGATAATAAATTTGTATATAAATATTTCAATTGAAATATATGAATATAAATATTTCTCTCAAAATAATATTTAGTTTCCTTTAACTGAGCGTTATAATATGCAGCTTAGTTTTCCATGCTAATATGAATTGAAGACAAAAAGTGGTATTCGATATAAATACCAAATTTTTTTCCAGACAACATTTTTCACGTTAAAATGTCTAATGAAAAATCCTTTATAATAGGTAAATGTGAAAAAATGCATGATAGTTTTCTAACAAGTTCAATAGAGAGTGCGATGAGATCTCTAATGTGAACGTCCCAGTAGACCAATTTGATAGAGAATGGAAATGTCCAATTCAAAAGCATTGATTTGGAGAAACGATTAGAAAATGAGAGAGTATTTTGAGAAATTTAAATAAACAACTTAAAAAGTTTTAAAAAATATGAACCGTTTATTTTGAAAATGGGGTAAGTTCATTTTTTGTTATTGCGAGATATTTAAAGGTTTGCGTTTCAATAAAT
>JAPMOR010079410.1:72253-93444 GCA_026543865.1 Argiope aurantia | reverse complement strand
ATTTATATTATATTTCTGTATTAATTAGCAATAATCAGAATTAAGAATGTTCATAGCGCTAAATGAACACGTATCATTAACATTTCTTTTTAACTGATCATATTCACTTTACATACTTCTTTTCTTCGTTTCACTATAGTATACCCCTTAACAGCTCGCCTTAGAGATTGATTTACAACATTTCTATTCTTACTATGTTTCGATATTGATTAGCAGTAATCAGAAATAAGAACGCCCATAGCATTAAAAGAATGTGCAACTTTGATATTTCTTTATAATTGATCATAATTATCTTAGATACTGCTTATGAACATTAAAATTCTCTTAATAATTATACCTTAAATAACAATAATCGAAAATAAAAACGTTTGTAGGGGTAGCGACAACATGCTTCTTTCATATAACTTTTAACATTTTCTTGAATTTGACCGAGATCACCTTAGGGACTACTTATCAGCATTCAGATTCTTTCTACAGTTCTATATAAATTAGTAATAATCAAAATAAAAATATCAAAAGAGACGAAAGGAAAGCTTTTAAGCTAGTCCTATCCTATATACGCTTCTTTAAGTCGACTCTGTTTAGCTTAGGAGCTTTCAATGCTTAACTTAGTATAATTTTTCTCTACATCTACAAGCATTAATCAAAAATAAAAACTTTTATTGGGACTAGAGAAACACATTTCTTGACAAGTGACTCTATTCAGCCTACAAGTACAATGGCTCTGGGAAGTGTCAACGTGTGGGGACTTAACTCCAACGACCAATTGAGTTATTTTGTGTGCTTGAAGGAACATCCTTTGCCACCACCACCATTCACTGCAGTAGCATTGTGAGTTCTTTTTGTTGCAAGAAAGTGCTTCACACAATTCTTCCTCTTTTCCCCTCCGTTCTACCTTTAAATGCTCGATGCAGACGTTTCATTTTGGTAGAAATGTTTGTGGAAGACTTCTCCCCACGGCTGGCGCCAGGTTTGACACTTTCAAGGTTGGTGAATTAGTCGAGCGTCATGTTTGCAGATCGCTTTAATATCCGATCGCTGTTTGCTCTACAACGGGGGGGGGGGGCTCTTTTGATACAGCCCTAGAGTGGGCAATTGCCAGATTCAGTTTTTAAGGTTGTTTCCGTTTCATACGTTGGAGATATTTACAATACTTGAAGGATAATGACGGATTTGACATTCTCGAAGGTGGAAACTTATAATAAAATATATGTACAGGAAGGATGTTGAATATTTTTGACTACTTTTTTTTTGAATATTAGTTGAGGAAATCAGGCAATGGAATCTTAGAGAAGATAGAAAATTTAATCTGACAATGATTCAATTAAATCTCAGAAATGTTAAAAAAAAATTTGCATAGTTGAATCAATCAAATAATTATTTATAAATTAAAGTTTACCATTGAATAATTTTGCTATCAACATACTTTTTTATATTATAATAAGAAGTGTGACCACATCTTTTAATTCTGAAATTTTTATTAATTGATAACTTAACATAAAAATGACTAGATAGTGGTTATTTCCATAAAATGCTAAACATAAATACAGGCAAGATTTTAGTCTACATTCACTGTATGATACTTTAAAATGAAACGAAAAAGTGTTATTTAAAAATCATGTTTAATTTAATTAAGTCAAATATTTTGAAGCTATTTAAATACTAATGTTTATTTAGGTATTCATATATTATAAAATATTATTAAAAATACTACTTTTAAAATTTTTTATCATTTTTTCTATCCAATACCGCATAACAGGCTAATTACATAGAGTTAGAAATAATATAGTCTTTTTCTTGAAACTTATCATAAGAACAATAAAAGGCATCTACAAGAACATCTCATGGAAATATTGTTCAAAAATTCAATGAATATAAAACAAAGATAATTTGATAATTAAATGATTTTATAATGAATATTTAAAACTACTTGCTGTTTTAATTTAATTTTTTATTTTTTCGATTTATGTTTGAAGAGAATGATAACAATTCGTTTATCAAGAAAAAAACCTCTAATAAGAAATATGTAGCAATACTTTGAACGAAATAAAAAATACAGAAATAAGTTTATAATAAAATATTAATATAATGAGGCTGAATTCATTGTATATGACATTACATACTCAGTTTTATTTCCCTCAATTACATTTATTCAATTTGGTTAAATTTCATAAAGCCTACTAAATGTCAGATAAGACTGAATGCATAAAGTAAGAATTTTTTTAAAATTTTTTTCTTTATTCTTGCAAAAAATTTCATACTCAGTGGAGTTAAGATAATCAAGAATAAAAAATTATCAACTGCAACTTAGCAAATTTGTTTATTGCAGTATACATAAAACAGCCATTTGAAATCCATCGTTAAGCTGATAAAAAGAGCTTTTTTTGTTATTCAACAAATAAAATCTTTTTAATGAAAATCAATTAGAATAGAATGTCTCCAATTACGAATTGCCAGATTTACTATATAACTAAAGCGAATTTTTTTTTTTTGACTATAACTTATGCTTTGTGCATGAACTTTTCTTTTACAACTATACTTACAATAAAAAATAGTTCAGATTATTTTCTTCTATTTTATGAAATCGTCTAAGGTTTTTAACAGGATATAGATAATACGTCGTTGGGCATGTTTAAGAACTAATTTGTTTGCGTATAGTAATTTTATTTTGTATTTTTATTATCCACTTTCGACCTTCAATTCATTACATTTTCTGTCACTAAGATTTATATTACATATCCTATTATTATTAATATTTATTATTAACACAACATTTATTATTAACATTTTATTCGCTTTATAATCTTAATTACTAACATGATCTGATACAAATTTAGGTCATGCTGATCTAAATTTTTTAATGAATTCTAAAATGCCTAATATTAAAACCAAAAAGATTCCTAAAAGTAAAAATTTTATTAATGAATAATCTTTCAAATAAAATAGTTTACGAATAATATTTCTGAAATATTACTCTTCATATTAGTAATAAAGTTTGCAAAACATATTATTTAAATCATTATAAGATTTAAGATCCGTAAATCAGATTCAGCAAAGTATATTTGAATATATTTAACGAAAAAATTCTGAATTTTTTGAAAATTATGTTAATAGTAAATTAATCATATCTTCATATTTACAACAAGAAGTCTAATAAGAACTTAAGAAAATAAATACACTTTTTTTACTTAGCTAAACTGAATATTGCTGTTGTTTCTTTTGGCACATGCCATGGATAAGCCCGCTATTCGAAGACAGCCGATTTAAAGCCTGAGAGGGAGCGCCTCTTGTTTCTACAGTAGAGCCATTTAGGACCAAGAGAACGACTTTGCTACATGCACGCACGTCACAACCATTTTTACGGGGCGGACTTCATTCACGCAATCACAGATCATAATTTAGACCTGGATCAGAGAACGATCACCCCTGATCCAGTACTCCCAATGGTATTACTCTCGACATGGAGGACTTTGTGACCACGACAGATTTAAAGCGGGTCAACAAGCACACGGAGAATCTTCGGCCGGCGGGGTTCGAACTCGCAACCTAAGAGACGCGAATCCGACCCCCTACCAACCAGGCTATTCCGGCCTTTAACTGAATGTTCATTTATTAAATTAAAAATTTTCACAGATTTTTCGTGCTACCATAGAAAAAAATAAATCTAGGAATTAATTAAGGGATTTGTTGTAAATGAATGCTAAGAAGAGTGTTTCATAGAATAAACAACTTCCGTTAGTTGCATTGTTACACAAATATTTCACAGAAATGTACACAATTATCAAAAGAATGTTTTTATTTTTATTTCTATAAAGACAAAAGGACTTTCTGTTATGTATACCTTGTTGTATACCATTTTTGATTACACTTAGTATCTTCAAGAGTTTAAAACTTTTTAAACAACAACAAAATTAAAATAAAACTTTACTATCGCTTGGATTTTTAAAGAATGCATAGAGAAGGTGAAGTACTATAAACTAAACAGTATTTTGTGAGTATAACAAAAAACCCACAAAAAAATAATTACAAAATTGACACTTTTTTTTTAGCCTTTTGTTCCTGAGAATGGACTCGATCTAAGATTGAGATAATGTATATTTTTATTTATTCTTGTTTTTTCCGTGCATTTTTCATTTATTTATTTATTTACTTTCATTCATTATCTTTCTTTTTACCTTACCTATAATTTTTTAAATATACTTTTTTTGTTTTCTTAGTTTGAATTGCCTACCTTTTGGTAATTTTTTTAATTAATTAATTATAAGTGAATTATACTGTAGTTGTGTAATATTTTGAAGGCTCTACTGTTTGCGCTATTTAAACCTCCGCGCTTTTATTGCATTTTTTTTTTTAAACTTTTGTTTCCTTAGCAGTCTTCAGCTTCCTTTCGCTCCAGCACATACGCATATGGAAGTTTTTTAATGGCTAGCTCTTTGACAGAGCTATTTAAATTTTACCTTAAAAAATTATTTATGAGCTTTTTAATAGTGTAATGCCAATTTTGGCACATACCTAATATTCATAATCAGATTACATCAAATTAGTTTTATTTCAAATACATATTCCTCACAATTTACATTCAAAATCTTAAAGCTAAGCAGTATCTTTACAAATAGTTTATCAATTATTTTTCATATTTCTTTCTCAATTTAAAATTAAGAAGAGAAATTTTATATTTTTAAAACTCATTTTAAAGCAGAGTTTTATATCTCTAATAAAAATTTTCTGTACAGAGACACACTTTCAAATCTAAATGAAGAATGAAATATCTTATTTAATACAAAATAAATATACTTATTTAGAATTGTCAGATAGCTTCTAAATTTTTTATTTTCTCTATGTATTAGCAGAGATAACTCAAGTTTATGCTCCCTTAAACTAAACGTTTCATTGAAACCTTTCCAAAAACAATAAAATGCTCAACATATAAAAGTAGTACTTCAAAAATAGAATCAAACATTGTTTTAGAAAATCTAAACATGTTTTTTTCCCCTACCACATAATTTTCTTCAACAGACACTTGTTACTGAAATCAATTTATATTTTCAATGGACTTCTCAGTTTCTTCAAATCTTGATATAAAAGACAAATATATATATATATATATATATATATATATATTACTTTTAGAAGCGTTTTAGTTATTTGAAGTTTATGTCAAATGTTTTAATAATTCATATTTTTAAATCTGATCTTATGCTCTATACTAAGTAGAATTTAATCAATTTCAATTTAAAATATGCAACTTAACTCTGTTTCTAAAGGTTTGATTTAAAACTTGATTTGGTAGTCTTTATGTTTGAATATACGCAAAATGCTAAAGAATTTTGTTTAAAGATGTTGAGTTTCTAGATATTATGTATATTATTTTGTTTTTTGTTTGATATTTAAGCATATATGTTTTTAGTGAGGTCATCAACATTATTATTATGAAATTGAATTTGACGAGGAAATGTATTTTTTCACTTAAAAATGACAAAACAGAATACTTTTTTCAATCAATGGATAGCACTAGATCAGAGGGAAGTATTTTAGTGTGGATTTATGAATCAATAACTTCATTGTATTTTTTGAATA
Source organism: Argiope aurantia (assembly GCA_026543865.1). NCBI lineage: Eukaryota > Metazoa > Arthropoda > Arachnida > Araneae > Araneidae > Argiope > Argiope aurantia. The sequence goes on along the minus strand of JAPMOR010079410.1, from coordinate 87,867 downwards.
AGAAATGGAAAGAAATATCAGTATTTTTAAATAGATTAGTATCTAAACAATGAAAGATTAATTTACTTTCCTCTTTATGGATCTTAAAAATAAATTTATTTTGAAATCTGATTGAAATGTTTGAAATTCCTAGGTGTTTGATTCAATATTTGAAGTATAAGAAGAAGGAAAAAGTGCATTAAAGAAATAAAATGATCAAAATGATCAATCAAATATATAAAGTGTTTGATATCTTATTTATTATCATAGCTGTTCGCAAAAATATATTTTTGACTAAAAAATAATGAAATGCATTAACTGTTTGTAGAATATCGTATAAAGCTAGAACTTAAAATTTTTAATAAATTAAAAAAAAATATGTAAGAATGATTGTTTTTAAATTTTTTATTAAAAAATAAAAATAATAATATATATTTCATATCTCATAACATTAATAATATTCAGTGATGGGTATTAAATGTCTAATATATTGAGTTTACTTAAAAGCCTGTTTCGATCATTTTTTTTTTAAATTTCTGATCATAAATTATCTAGATATATCTCTTATTGGGCAAACCGTCGTCTAATTCGCTATTTCATAAGGAATACAAAGCGAGACGTTCATAATAATTTAGCAGCATTATAAAAGAACACCAAAGCAAAAAGCTCATTGTATATCAAGGAATCGTCGGCTTCCTTGCTTGTAGCACGCCTTCCCCATGAACTGTCCGTCCCGGGTTCGAGTCCTAGTTCGGGCATGGTTGTTCTTCCCCCTGTGTTCTATCTGTGAGGTATGTGAAAGAGCCCACCACCCCTCCTCCAGTAAAAAGGGGTTGTGCAAGCGAGTGTGTGAGTGTCATCTTCATATGAACTAGAAATCAGACTTCTGCCCTCGGATGCTCAGGGGTCTTTACCATCAGAAGCTATTATATCCCTTTTCCGTTGTAACGCGGACACGACATGATCATCATATCAAGGAATAAAGCTTTGATATACGGATCATTGTATCATATGTCTCCATCTTCATACTCTCTCGTTTTGTTTTGTGATATTAATTATGCTTCCATAAATTTGTTGTTTAAAACTCTATAATTTCAGCAACAGTAATGCAAACTTAATAAATATCATTAGTCCCGTCTAATTTAAATCTCACATAATAAAATGTAAATGTAGAAGAAAGAACTAAGAGACTTCAGTATCCTTATCATCAGAGATTGCCATAATCATTTTTCTCTTGTTGAACTTCTGTTATTTATACAATGAATCAATGTCAAAAAGTAGCTAATTATATAATACTTTTTAATATTAAATGTTATTTATCTAATTAAATATTAAAAAGCATTAAATATAATGAGCTTTTTTATTTATTTTAACAGAAACTACTTAAGAAAAAAGAAAGCGCAAGGACATTGGAAACATTATCAAAAAGATTGCATCTTTAAACTGCAATTAAGGACAGCTTTTGTTTTTATTAAGTTTACAGAGACAAGTAAATGAAACATTAATTTAAGAACTATCGGTAGCTTTGTTTCATTTGAAATACCTACCCCTACACAATCCACCGAAGCAGAGAGTAAAAATACATTAGTCATCATAAATTGTATTATATTTCATTCTCACATTAAAGGATTGAAAGAGGAAATCCTTGAAATCTTAACATAAATATTCATTTAATAAATATAATGAGCCCTGTTTCATTTTGAACTATCTTAATAAAATCCACATATAAAGCGAGAGCGGGAGTCCAAAGACACAAGAATCATTGCTAACAAAAATTGCACTATACATCTCCTAACCTCTTTAAAATTTCACTGTAAACTTCATCTCTCCCGAGCTCAGAAGGTTGCACAAACCTCAACCCCAAACCTATATTTGCAGGAAAAATTTCCTTGACAAAATGACACATTGTACACTTCTAGTCACCCGTAACACTAGTCTTCCCTTGCCGGGTCATCTCTTACGTCACAACTTCATTATTCTCCCCACCCCACCCCCTTCCTACTATCTTGCATCTTTTACTCCCGTAATATCGCATCGGAACAGAACACAAGAGAACACAATCGCAAATTGAATTTGTCTACAGCTCAAATTTGCAAACGCTGAAGAGCAAGTAATTAAATTGCCTCGTCCCCCTGGCTTGGATATATTCTTCCTCCCCTAACATGCCCGGGTATATCCGCTCGGTGCTCTCAAAGTAGCCCAGTGTGCCCCGTCCGGGCAAACCTTGTAAAGGTCCGTGTACAGCTCGTCTCATCCGCTCTCTTTAGGGCTGCTTTTCGTGGAAGCGAAGTTTTCACAGTGAATGGCAATGTGTACACTTCCCATTTTGAACCGAATGGCAGGGTTACAAGGACACACGCTCGGACATCCACTGTGAGAACTTTCGCGACCTTTTTTGAGATCGCCAAAGATTACACGTGGAATCGTTTCAATTGAGAAATTTACACATTTACCCAGTTATTTAATCTGAAAATGCAAAGTTTCCCTTCAATCAGAAGACTTTGAACGTTTTCCATAATATTTTTCCTGAATCTATTTTTATACGACAAATTTTATTGAATCTTTAAAGTTAGAAAAGGAGTTAAAAATGAATAATTTTTTAATACTAAGTAAAGAAAATTTCTTAAAGAATTCCGCAGCGAATGGCGGTTAATGGCCCCAAAGTTAAACCATTTAATGAAAATGGAATTTTTCTTGTCTTTTTTGAGTTCGCCAATGGTTAAGAGTAGAATCATTTCAAATTGATAAATTTATATATTTAGCCAGTTATTTATTCTATATTTTAGTGAAAAGGTAGAGTTTCGCTTCAATCGGAACATATTGAACTTTTTTCAAGATATTTTCCAGAATCTATTTTTAAACGAAAAATTTTCCTGCAACATCAATATTAGAAAAGGAATTAAAAGATGAATAATTTATTAATACTAAATAAAGAAAATTTCTTAAAGATTTCCACAGCGAATGGCAGTGAGCGATTGAATATTCATGCTCCACCAAAATTCAATCATTTACACAAAATAGAATCTTCCTTGTCTTTTTTGATATCGCTACTAATTTATAAATTTACACATTTAGTTAGTTATTTACTCTATATTTTATTGAAAATAGAGAGTTTCGTTTCAACCAGAACATTCTGAACTTTTTCCAAAATATTTCATGGAATCTATTTTTATACGACAAATTTCGTTGAAGCATTAATATTAGAAAAATAATTAAAACATGAATCATTTCTTAATTCTAAGTAAGGAAAATTTCTTAAAGAATTTCGCAGAGAATGGTAGTGAGAGATTGAATATTCATGCATCACCAAAGAGAAATCTTTCGTTACTTTATTAAGATCGCCAATGATTACTTGTGGAATCGTTTCAGTTGATAATTTTACACATTTAGTATGTCATTTACTCTATAGAATTTCGTTTCAATCGAAATATTTTAAACTTTTTCAAAAATATTTTCTGGGAAAATTTTGTTGAAACATTAAAATTAAAAAAACAATTAAAAAATGAATTATTACTTGATTCTAAGTAAGGAAAACTTCTTAAAGAATTCCTCAACAAATGTCAATGAGCGACTGTACCCTTCTTCAAAGTGGCTTTTTTTGAGATTGCCGAAAGTTACAGGTAGAATCGTTTCAAATGATATATTTTCACTTTTAGTCAATTATTCATTCTTCAGCAAAAATATACAATTTCGTTTCTATGGGGATATACTGAGCTTTTCTTTTTCTTTTTAAAGCATTTTTTGGAGTACAATTTCGCATGGTAAATTATGCATAAATATTAATATTGGAAAATGAATTCGAGAATGAAATATTACTTAAATCGAAATAAAAATAGATTTTAAAAAATTCTTAGTGAATGGTTGGGTTACAAGTAAATAGAAGATACTCGTTTGGACATGCACAGTAAAACTTTTCGCATCTTTTATAAAAATTTTCAAATATATGGTAGGATTAATTTCAGGTGATAAATTAACATATTTTGTAACTGTTTATTCTTAAGGATTCACTAACAACTATTTTTTCTTTAACAAAAGTATGGGTTTTTGATTCTATCGGAGCATTTTGAAATTTTGAAATTTTTCATGGTTCCCCATTTTTATATGCAAACTATGTCGAAACGTCAACATTAGAAAACGAATTTAAAGAAGAAACATTATGTAATTCTAAACAAGAATATATTTAGTTTAAAATAATTACTTCACACATTTCAGTGAAAGGGTTTATACTGATATGATGCCCTAGTAAATGTTTTCATTCAAATAAAAAATTAATTGAATGAATTAATTAAAGTGTAATAATAAGTTAAAAATTATAAAATAATTTAATTATAATGATTTTAAAAGCTTCTTTTCCTTATTTCCTTTCACTAACAAGTTAAAATGTTTCATCATAATTAATTTATAAGAATTTTATAATATTATAAAAGTATGGAACTTGAAATCAAGAATCCTCAGATATAATGCCAGGTGACGTCATTGGCATCAATATCAAAATCTAATAAAATTACTTGAATAATTAGCAAATCAGCACTCTGAAATATTAAAATAGTATATTGTCATCTGGAATATACAACTGTGCACAAATTTAAAAAGATTGTATATTATAAAGTAAGTGAAAAATCAAAGAAGAAATATCATAATTATAAAACAAGTTAAATAACAAAAGTTTATTAATTATAAAATAAAACTTATGATTTAGTGAATATTTTTAAATTATAAAAATAACATTTCTACTTGTGAATTATAAAAATTTCAAAATATTTAAGAAAATTAATGGCTTGATTAATTACAAAATATAAAAGAAGTAATTCAGTTAATCATTTTGAAAAATGTAGTTATATATGACTAATTTAGAATTTATTGACTATTTTTTAAGTAGATATCGTAAAATATGACACTACATTTTGTGAATACCAAAGGTTATCAATTAGAGTCTTTTTACTTTATTTAAAATACAATTAATAAATATATTGATTAATATGCACTTGCATATATGTTAATAAAATTATGTACAATTTTCTCTTATAGTAATCTTGCTTAAGTTTGAATAATTTTGCATGAATAATTAATAAATTAAAGATTTAGATCTGTTTTTGAAAAAATTCCCTCGACTTTACTTTTTTTTAAATTTGCAATGCCAAAAATCAGAAAATAAATCAATATTTAATGTAATAAATTTTTTAAAAAATGATTAAAGATTTTTAACAAATTTTAACGAGATAGTTTTAAATCATTGAAATATGTAGAAAAACAAAACAAATCTCCAATATGTAAATATTAAAGAATTAGAAAAAGAAAACTGAAAGTTTTCGCTATTTTATTTTGCGACTTCAATTTAAATTTAAATAAAACTTTCATAAAGATTCTCATATATGTTCATTTTTTAAAAAATAAATAAGCGTAAGTTCTCATTATCTAAAGTTCCAGTAATTGGAAATAGTGCAAAGGTGAGCACGGACAGACAATTTGAAGCAAAAATTTTTTTATAGTTGAATGCATCACTAGTCTGATTCAATTTAAATATTTGTCTACACGAATCAATTTTTTCCATTAAAAAAATAAACCCAGCAAATTACACCAGAACGTAAGACATAATTAATATTTAAATTTTAGAAAAATCAGCAAAAAGTCGTAAAAAAATTAATTAAAATATTATAAATTGTTGCTGTCTGGAAATTTTAATTAAAAAACTCATAAATATTTTGCTGTGATCATTATATAATAAATTGTAAAACTATGTTTATCAATTATTATCTGCATAATTAAAAGTTTCCATCCGATAAATATAGTTATTTAACAATAATTAGATGATGGCGGAATTTTTTTTGGTATTTTGATTTTTTTACTGATGTTTATTACCTTTTTACTTGAAAAATTCGGATTGGTAAAACAAATTTTTAATTATTTGCGATGGAAGTTGAAACATATTCCCCTTTTAAATTATGGAAATTTTTTCATTAAAAGCCAGAGATCCAAAGAAAGAAACTAGGGTATATATAAGCATAAATTTTAATATGATCTGCTCTTTCTAAATTTACACCAAAAGCATTTTGTAATATTTTTAGCACTTATAACAATTTGTATTAGGAAGTTTCGAGGATATTTCGAAACAAATGCATTCAAAATCGATGCGACTCAATGATGAGAAGTAGTAAAATTATTATGATTAAATTATGATTTTTATTTTTACAGAATTAAGCTAATGAAATATAGGTTTAGGAAAACAAATATTTATCTTGAATTTGATTTCTGTTTATTCATAAGTTCTTATTGAACCGATGGATTCAGCACATTAAGTTCTCTGTAATTGGTCCTCATTTGTACTAAGCGTGTATTTAGAAGAAGCGATGTCCAGTCTTTCATATATGTGCTGGAGCTTTTGAGTCTGCACGCAGCAATTTCATTTGTTACCTTTTCACCCGTTTCTGAATCTAATACGATTTAAAGGCAATTTAGAAACAACAATTTACAGTGGAAAATTGTTTCAAGAAAGAAAATTTCTTGTGGATACTTTTGAGAAATTTTCAAATGAATTTCGGTTCAAATGAAGAATGCTTTTTATAACGTTATAAAAGAATTTATTGTTTCACGAAAGTGCTGATAATAAAGGCACGAAAGATTATTTCTAAATAAAATTTAAAGTCTTTTAATATTTTGTTAGAATGTTTTTTGCATTTGATTTATCAAACTACTTACTGCTTCTTAGAGAACTTAGCACAGAATGGCCATATCTGATTTTTAGATGTATAAACCTTTAAAAAAATGTAATATATAAATGCGCTTTCAAAAATATCACTTCACTAGGAATGCTACTTAAATAAAAGCAAGAAGACTACCATATTTTGCGAAATATTTTTCTTAGAGTTAAGCTATTTTTTAAAATGAAGGTATGATATTTAAATGAAGAATTTTTGAAATCATTTATGATGCAACAAATATTTGTATTCATACAATTTTAAGTTTTTCCATAGTGAATTTGGCAATAACAAAACTTTAAAATTATTTTTAAATATTTTATTTTTTATGTGTTTTTTTCCCCTATGGTCTGACTTACTTTTTATACATTAAATAATGCTTTTTTGAAGTATTAATTTCTGTTTTTATTCATTATGTATCTATACTCCCTTTTCAAGTTTAATTTAATGGTACTGTGATGTACTGTAGACCGTAATTATTTTCAAAGTATCGTGTAATTTTTAATCTTGCAAAAAATCTTAAAGCAGTTTTATATATAGCTTTCAGAACTTAAAGATAAGGATTCAGTTGCAAGTGGGAAAAGTTAATATTTTATTCCAAAAACAGTATAAATTAAAAGCTGGGTTAGAAATGTTTTAGTTTTAAATTTGTATAGTTAAATCTGAAGTTATCAAGCAAGTTGAAACAATTCCCACAAAAAAAAACATAAATGTAATTAATTATTATTTTTTTAATTAAGTTTTAGTCAGGACCATAACCTGCTCTTGTTTTAACTTTATTAATATTACTAAATCATTCAAATTTTATTAATGACATAATATTAAATATATAAAATATATTCTCTAAATAAATTGTTATAGAACTTCATATAATTTTCTTTCGTGTAGTGAATTTCAACAATGAACTTCATATAGGGATTTTCTTTCGTATAGTGATTTTCTAGCTATGGGCATCTTTTAATTAGGAGTGGGGAACGTGATAAAAAATTCGAAGAAATTGTTAATTTAAATTAAAATAAGTAGTGTCATAACATTGTATAAAAAAATATCACACTTGCAAATAAAGGAATAGGCATGGGTGCAATATAAAAGACATTAATAATAATTATTTCTGAAAACTTTGGAAATTGGGGAATTTTAAAAACACCCCTGTTCCTCAATGTATCAAACTCGAACTCTTATATAACATAGCTAAACACGATTATCCTGCCTATGTTCTATTACACGAAACCTCTAAGGCAATATTTCGTACTCTCTCCTCGACAGTCATACAATCTCAAACCGATTCGACAATCGGATGTATATCAAATTCACTGTCAATGCAGGACACCAAACGCAAATTCTCCCCTGTAAAAGCGGCTTCCCTCCGTGGCAGCGCGGCATTGCCGTGAAGCGGTGGCGCAGGTGTTCCACCGCTGAGTGAGCACACAGAGCGGCTGATGATCCAAATTGCATTGTTGATTCTGCGCTCCGCTGCTACCGTTTCGGTATACATATCGGAGATCGCACGACAGGAAATTTACAATAGGTGAGATATAGCCGGCCATGAAGGGGGTGTATCAGTCCAGGGACAGAGTAGTGTCATCCCGTCTTATCAGAAGTGCACGCAATGGAGAGACTAATAGGGTTGGGCTTGAGTGAAGGGAAGTTAAACAATCCCTGAAAGCGGGAGAGGGAGAAAGGGGAGAGTTGTAGGTAATGAATTCACTTTATGTTATTCATTAATGTTGTCCCAGAATAAGGTTTGTTTTGTTTGTGTTTTGTTACTATTTATGATAAAATTCGGGAAATAAAACCTATTTACTTTTTATTTGATATTTGTTATATAGAAATAATAAACATGATTTAACTTATTGTAACATTTTTTTTAAAAAAAATCATTATATTTATTTTTATGTCTATGTTTATTTATCTTTTTTTCCGAAACATCTTGCATTTTGTTAATTTCAGTACTATTGGCGTATGAGCTTTAAAGTGTATAAATGTTACGAATGGAAAAAAAAAAAAATGATAAACCCATTTGCCAAATTCAGAAAATTAAGCCAAAGTAAAAATTATTAGAAATTATCAAAACGAATTTTTTGAAAGCTTTTGTTTAGTTTCTAAATTTTGCAGATCTTAATTTTTTTTTATTGTATATTGTTTTTTCTAAATTTCTAAAATTCATTCAATTCTTATAACAGAGGAGATTTCTGAAAATTTTTTTTGTTTTGTTTTTAGTTGTTTCTTGTATAATAGTTTTCCTCTTAAGTTTACATTATTTCAGAAACATGCAATTCAAAATTATAATAAAAACTTATTTTGCAAGGACTTTTGCAATTTAAATTTAGTGTGTCAAAATACAGCTGTTGAATTATTAGAACCAGAAATTTATTTTTGACAACTATTTGCCTTTCTTTCAGCTTGCTTAGAACAATAAAAAATTTATTATTTAGCAAGTAACGATTCAGTCCCAAAGAAAAGAGAGCTGAAAATTTTTAAACAATAGCAATTATTTTGTATCACGTTTTTCAGCATTTTTAGCTAATTTATACGTAATCGTGACACACTCCAGAGTTTCCAAAAAATTATAAAAGCTTGCTAATGACAAATAAGATGGTTTTTGAAAATTGTCTAAAAGAAACAAATTCTCCTTTTTCGAAGAAAATTGCTCCTTTTAACCCTTTCCTTCTTTTAAAAAATATCCAATGTTTAAAAGGTTTTTGACGTATTCGCATTTCTTTAGAAAAGTTTAACAGGTCCATATCTGACCTGTCTGTTTAAAACTATATTTTTATATTACTTCAATAACTTTTTAGAATCGTTTAAAAACCAGTTTAAAATTTTCCGTAAAATTTTTGATTATTCCGAAATAATGATAACTGCAGTAAAAAGCTGTTTAAAGAATTTTTTTATGGATAATAATGGATAATTCTTAGAGGAATGTAAAAACTGCTTATATTTATAAAAGACAGAACTGATTATTAAATATTTTTGTTCTGGGACTATTAAGTAAATAATAGATCATTTGGAGTATGAAACATTCCATATATATGTAATAAATAAAATTTTACTATTAAGAGATAATAAAAATCGTTTTTAAAGATATTTTGTATAAATAATATATTCCGTAAATACTTATTTGTAACAAATTGAAAATAATTTTGATACAGGATAATTGCAAAAGAAATCATCTTTCAAATTAGAATTAAAAATTTTATGTCTTCATAAAGTTATATAATTATTTTAATATAGTTATCTATTTACCTTAATACTTAATAGTTTTTTTTTGTTGAGTTTAATACTTGTAAAATTTGATAATGTCTCATATAAATAAAAAATTAAAAATCAGACATCTGAAGTGAAATTAAAATGACATTCGTTTTTTAGCCAGTAAGTTATATAATTTTAATGATCGACGCTAAAAATCTATAACGGTAATTATTATTTATTCATAAGTTTTATTTAGTTCAAAGCAAAAAAGGAAACACAAGATTATTTTTCCATATCCTATTTGAAATCTTTTTGTTCTTGTGGTTTACAATGGAGCAGTTTTGAAGCACTTAATAAAGATTTTATTAAAAGTCATTTGATTTGGCTCAGATTTAATCGGCATACAGCTGTGATGCCATTGCAACTTAAATTTGAAAAAATGCAGTGGGGTTTTAGGTACTTTAAAATGATGTACATATTTACTAAAGAAAAATTTTTGATAAAAAAAATTGAAATGTAATGTAGATTTACTAACTAATGGTTAGACAATAGAATTGAAATAAAAATAGGCTGTAAGAAAAATATTCCTTCTTGACTGGATAATGCTTCATCATAAAGTAAAAATAAACACCAAAATGAAATAGGATGTATATAAAAATAAGATTTTAAAAAATGCAATCATAAAAAAATTGTCAAACAATTAATAAAATTAATAATTTTGCATATCTATTTTATAAATTCAGGTATTTTCGACAAATAGTAATCATATAAAAGGTATAAAAAAAGTTTAAAAAATCCTTATGTTACAGAATTCTGAAACGTTCTTTTAACCTTTTCTAACTATTACAATATTTTTAAGCACTCTGTGTAACCATAAATTGCAAGTTGCAAGCTATAAACAATAAATAATTTAGATTTTTAAAGCTTTTATTTACTTTTTATTATTATTCCTTCTATATTTTATAGCAGAAAACTACATTAAAATTTTCTGTGCATTTAATTTGAATGTTCTTACTTGAATGGTACGATTCTGTTACATTTTGTATTACTTAACAATTTCAGATTATTTTATCTAAATCAGTTTAAATTTTTGATTCGAATAGAGTATGATTTTTATTTTTTAACAAGGAATTTTTAAGCCAAACTAATTCTTAAAAATATTATTATTTTGTTCCGAAATTAAATATTTTCGCTTAATAAGACATATAAAAGAAAATAAATGATGAAAAGGTAAAATAAAAAAAACTAATTTTTAATGTTTCATTATTAAATTTGTTCATACGTGCGTTCGCATAAATATGTTCAAAACATTTTTAGGTAAAATAAATACTATACTACTTTGCAATTCAAGTCAAACCGTTTAAAAATATTATAAATTTTAGTTTAAATTCAGAAGAAAAAATATTTTTGAGCTTACTAATTCATAGCTAAAAAATAATAAATAAAAAGGATTTATTAAGATAGGTAAAAAGAAAGAAAAAATTTTCCATATCATTTTGTTATTTATTTTTTTAACAAAAATATCTGCTTGTTCTTTACATGACTTTACAAAAAATGAAAAGTATGTTTAAATGTCATTAAAAATAAATGCCTTTGCAAAATTATTGTAAATATTCTAATATATTTTTAAAAATCCATCTACACACACATAGACATAGAGAAAACACATAGAGAAAAATGCATGAATATGAGAAGATTATAAAAAAGTTTTATGTAAGAACATTTTGACTTTGACATAGTTTGTAGTTTCAATTATCTCAGATTATCTATAGTGACTTCGAATAAAATGAATTCAATAATCATATGACAGTAGTGAATATCTTTACACAAAGCATTTTTAAGAGTTTTAATTTTGTTTATGATTCCATTTTTTTTGTGAATATTAAACCATACAAACAACTTAAAAATAACAGACAGAAACAAATATTGATTAAAAAGACGTTAACAAAATAAAGCCTTCAGTGAACATATAAATATATTAATTTTAATACATATAATATTCAAGTTTTTAAGAGATTAATGAGTGAGTATTTTGGGTATTTTTTAAAATTTATTTTAAAGTCTTTTATTTGGAAAAAAGTAGGATATATGAAACAAAAAATCCTTTTAAAGGTTTTAACCAGTAATGTCCCCAGTTTTAAATGATGGAATATAAGGTCATTAATAAAGGACCAACTTGGTTAGTGTTACTGATGTAGTCATTTGGATCTTGCAGCTTAACTTTTAGTTTTTATTAAGATAGACACTATATACTGAAAAAAATTAAGACAATCGTACAGTAGCTTGTGAAACTAAATCCAACCAGTAAATTTCCCTGTGGAAAAAACTTGTAACTTTCTTGGCCTTTAGAGAAATCGTTCTCATTTGTATTTCACTAGTTTACCGTTTCTTGTGTAGTTATTGAATTGTAGAAATATTGTGTTTTATTGAATATAATAGGAGATATAATACGTGATGAATTTTCTCAAAACATTTATCATTTTTACACATATAAAGTTTTATACATCTAACTATTGAGAAATAAGTCTACCAAATTGTTGCATTACTTGTTAACTGTTATTCCTTGAAAATTCAAGAGCATTTAAAGATTATTTTACTAGATGTCTTTGTGCATATAAAAAGTGGTTTAAAAATTTTCTATTTTAACAGCTCGGATTTTTGCCAGTTTTTAGAAGACATATTGAATTTTGCTCGATTAATTTTATCTACAATCAAATTTTTTTCAAATGGCATAGTAATAATGCTCTCTTAAAGTTGAAAAGGAACTTACAACTCTGCTAACTATTGATTTTTTTCTCTTAATCAATATGAAATTCAACATAAATGGATCTATTTAGAAAAATATTAAAGTGGCTGCATTACCTTAACTATCCACATTAAAATTTTAGAAAAAAAGTTGTATGGACTTTCAAAAATCAAAATTGAATGCAAAATTAAAAAAAAAACTTATAAAGAACAAATAGAAGTAATAACATTTTTTGCTTTAATAAGAATAGCTCTCTGATTTTTTAATTTAAACCAATTTTTCAGCAAGATAATCTTTGTCAGATTTAACTGATTTTAATACAGAAAAAATTAATATGAAATTAAAAAAAAAACGTCTTTCAATTTTCTTAAGAAATTCCTTTAAATATGAGGCTACAAATTAATTACTTCATACTGGTAGACATTTAAAATTGAAGATTCAATGAGTGTCAATTTTTAATTCATCAGTCTAGATTTATCAATTCTACACTGAAATTTAATCTTTAACCCTAACATTTCTTTTGAAAAGCTAACAGAATTTATTAAATATTCAAACATTTCTTTTTTTGAAAAGTAATTTTCCTCTTTCAAAATAAAAAAAAAGTCAGAATTATCTTTGAATCTAAAAAAAAAAAAAAAAAAAAAAAAAAAAAAAGGTTTACTGAAAGTATTTCCTTTATAAGCTGTTTAAGAAACTTTCCCTAAGTAGGAAAATCTACTTACCCAAAATGAATTCATACTTCTTTTCTTTTAAATATTTAATTATAATTTTAATAAAGTCTTAAAAAAAAGTCACGGTTAGTTTATTCGCAAAGACCGCATTAATTCTGCTGTGGGATTTTTTTTCCAGCTGGGAAAGGGGTAGTTTGCTCATGCTTTTGGATTGTAAGCTATTTACTCTCATTTAATTTGCTTTCTTTATCCAATCAAATTCCAGTATTTCTTAGAGAGGACGATTGAATTGTTTTTTGCAAGCAGAATGTGTTCATTCGGGTAAAAAAGTAGGGGAAAGGCCTACGGGTAAAAATCTTTAATTCATTACTTACAAAAACGTTTCCAAGGTAAAAACCCCTCAAGAAATGAATTATTTTTACGGTGGTATAATTTTAGTCGAACGAATAACGTATTAAAGTGTCTTGTAGATTTTTTTTTCACTAAAAAGGGACTTGTGTAAAGAGGACTGTATTTAAAATGATTGCAGAAAATTGGGAAAATGCATTTATACATTTTATGAAAGAGTGTTTATAAAAAATTTTCTAGAATAGATAATTCGGAAATTTTTTTTTAGTTTTTTTAGTATTTTTTTTATTTATTCAATTATATTTCCAATTAAAAAAATATTTATCCGATAATTCGAGTCTTTTTTTCAATACTATACGTTTCTAATTGTACAAAATTAACTCTTTAATGATACAAAATAACTCTTTTCTTTCAAATTTGAATAAATTTGCAAAAATATATTAACTGCAAAAATTAATTATCAAAACATTTAAATTGTTTGGTTGTAAATGACATAATATAATTTATTTGGAGGGGAGGGGGTCGTAATTTAATGTAGCCATTTGTGAAAACAAAATGTCTTTTTTAGACTTATCTTCCAATTTATAAAAATGAAAATGTCCTAAGCCTGAAGCAAAAAGTTTTTCCGTTCAAAACTGTTGTACAAGAATTTGTTATAGAATTTTTTTTAAATTTTAGAAATTAATTCCGTTAGTTATTTTTTCCCAGGTTTGAATTCTAAATCGATATTATACGATATTTTAAGCAATTGTTTCAAAATCCGCTAGCTTAGTATTCAAACGAGATAAATTACTTAATACTTAAGATATTACTTAAAGAAGATATATTTAAGAAGATACTTAAAGAAATAACATTTTAAAACTTAAAGGACTTTGGGTTGGAAATAAGCTATCTGAAAAAAATTTCAACCGCAAATTCAAAATTATTTTAAATAACAATAGGCAGTTTTGTAGAATATTGGAAGACTTCATTATTGTAAGTTAGTAATAGATTTAAAATCAAATATTCTTAAAGACTTTTTAAATTGAATAAATGAGACTTTAAAAGTTATTTATTAAAATTATAAAGAAAATGTAAACAATATTAAAAATGTTACGTGCTTAACAAAACATTTAATATACATTAATATATTTGCTAAAGTTTCTATAACTGCAAATATTTTTAAAATAATAATAATGTGTGAAAATAATAATAAAAATGAAATAATAGTAATTTAAATAATGTACATAATTTGATTTATCTAGATATAATAACAATATTTTTTCACTTTTCTATTCAGTTTTATTTTTGACAGATAGTAGGTTTAGTTCTAGATTTAATAGTATTTATTTATGATCTTATTTTAGCTAATACTATTTTTGATTACCTATTATGTGATGCTGCAATTAAGACGGCTAACTGTAACCATTTGATAATTATGTATGAATATGAGGATAAGACCATTTGAATCATTATTCTGAACATTTAATAATTATTTCTATTTAACCTGACTTACATCTTATTTCTAGAAAAAAATAATTTTTTTCGATATTTTTCTTATTAACTGAGGATAAAACAGTTTAAAAATTTTTATACTTATGTGTTTTCAGATTCAACACATTGTTTTAATATTTTCTGAATTTAACTATCAATTAATTAATTTTTCAAATTCAGATTTTATTCCATAAAATTTGTGTCATTTGGTTAAGAATTAAAAAAAATAATTTCAATGTTTTAAGAAAGTTGCATTATTAAGTTGAAATTAAAAATTAAAATTTAGAATTCAAGTTAAACAAAAACGTTAAATGTTTTAGTTCCATTTTTTTTTAACTTTTTGATATACAAAATATACAAAGATAAAGCACTATAACTATCGAAAATTCGAACTCGGTATTTTAACGAATTTTTACGTTTCAGAATTCCCCGAGTCCGAATAACACGAATATGGAATATACCTTTTATGGAATAATGTCTTATGGAATAATATCCTTACGTTTATGGAAT
>JAPMOR010079410.1:41394-72243 GCA_026543865.1 Argiope aurantia | reverse complement strand
GAATAATGTCTTATGGAATAATATCCTTACGTTTATGGAATAATGTCCTTTTTCTCTGAGAACACGGTGTCACTTTCAGCCAGAAGAATTCAATTCGGGAAATAGTTTTTGCATCAAATTTGTTGATTCCCATCACATTTTGGACCAAATCCATTCAGGGAAAATCTGGTTGTCCGATTATCCAAATATAAATTAATATGATAGCCACAAAATGATTAGAGCTAGACAGATAAAATTTGGCACACAGATTAAACATCTAAAGGGTAGATATCTACTAAATTTGGAACTTAAACATCAAGCAGTTGACCGTCTGTTTTTCTGCACTTTCGCATGTATGTTAATGCAGTACCTCAAAAACGCAATTCACTGTAACTCAAAATATAATGAAAAATTTTAATCTCTCTCGGTTAGAAAAAGCCATCTAAATTAAATAGATTTTCTGATACTTGTGTATTAATCTCATGTTAACGATTGATCACCAAAGACCATTCTTTTTTGTAAAACGGCTAGATTCATGTCAAGGATATATTTCTTAATGTCATGCAATTAATATATTGGTACCATTTTTCAACTCTCCTGTGTGGGACTTTGAAAATAAAAATCTGAGTACTCGTGATGTTTATAGCCTTACTCAGAGTTACTAAATTTATTTGAGGGGAGCGGGAGAAGAACACATTTATTAATAAGTATGTGAAAGCATTTTGTAGAGACCACTTCCATTGGTTTGTTTAGTGTATTGTCGTACTACTATTCGATTCTTTACAATACTGTGACGCACTTCAAATTATTTCAGCGGTGGTGAATTCTATGTTTATTCTCATTCCTACTCATGTAAATATTATAACTTCATTTGTTTCATAAATTAATCTTTATTTTTGGCAAATTTTTGTAAATCATCGGTGTCACAGAGGATTTTATCTTGGACAGAAAGGATTTTGATTAAATATCTAATTTCATTAAATATTTGTAATGTATATGGAAGAAAAAAGAGAAAATCAACCAGATTGTATACAGCCTTTTCTTCTGATAAATGTTTGAATTTTACAGGTGATTCCCTCCCTTTCTCATTACAAAACAGAATAAAATTCTAAGAAATCGAGTTTATATTTTTTTTCTACTGGTGGAATTTTTTTAAATAGTTTCTTCAAAAAAAAAAAAGTAAAAAAGAATGTCAACACCTTAAAACAGTTATTTTTCGAATAAAATCTGAAATAATTTCCTAAGAATATTTCCTTTAGCTCTTGCCATAATCATTCAAATTTTAAAATAAAAATAATGTTCAAAACATATTTCAATAATAACAACATTTAAATAAGTAACATTATGTTTATTTTAAAGTTGCTTAACATTTTTGAAAATAAAAAAAAATCGTGTTCAAAACATATTCCAAAAATAATAATATTTAACCAAGTAACATTTTGTTTATTTTAAACTTGCTTAACATTCTCGACAGAAGATTCTTGGAAGAAATTCAAAGAATTTTACACGAAATTCTCTTCTCTTATTCAGAGTTTTCTGCATCAGCACCAATTCAATGAACTGTTTTATAAGAGCACTAAGAGCGGAAAAAAAAAAAACCATCTGCGAAAAAAAAAGCGTTTATCGTCCTAGAATGACAGAATAAGAGGAATAAAAAAAATTCCATTTGACTTCATCGAAATGAAAGTAAAAACACAAGTCTTGTGTTTTTGCATGTTACCTAATTCCGCATTTAATTTCAGTTCTCGAAATTCTCGCTCCACGGACTTTCTATTCCATTTTTTGCACGATTTTTTTTTATAGATGAATGAAAAAAAAAAGTTATTTCAATGTTTGTGCTTTTTGCAGACAAGCTTTTTGTCAAAGTACATTTATATAAGGAAAAACTTTTATCTGTTAATTTTTGACTAGTTTGGAATTAGAGGGAAGGAGATGTAACGTTTTTTCTTTCTTGTAAACTTTTTTTTATAAACATCGAATGTTGAAAAGTTTTTAATGGAACGTTTGTCTTATTCTCCTGTTTTTTTTTATTGCACTTTTTGTTTGCCGCGTCGAGGACTTTATTGTAGGAAACATTGAGAATGGGAGCGAATTTAGTTTCCTAAACTAATTTCCTACTTGAAATATTCTTTGTTTAGTTCGTATTAAAAGTTCCTTGAACACAATTACAGCATTCTATTGATTATTTTTGTCTCAATTGTCTTAAACGTAACTCAACATAATTCGGTATTCATTTTGATCTAAGTTTTTGATTTAAACAAAAACTATTTTGGAAAAGGTATTCTATCTAAATTTGACTTAAAGTCCGTTAAAAGATACAAATAAAAAATATTATTATTTGTATCTTTTAACATTCATTCTGCAAAATAGTTTTGTTTCAGAAGTTCTTGATTTTTATGATATAACATTTGCTTGATAATTTTCTTTTTATTGTTTTTCTGGAAGACTCAAAATCTGTTATTTGATAATATTTTTGTGCATTCATTATATAATATTTCAAACTTTTAAGGATTAAGAGACAGTACTTAAGATTTATTTTTAAAAACAAATAAAAAGTCAGGTTTTAGTTCTATAAAAAATAAAATTTTGAATTTATGTCGCTCATTGATTGATTACTCAGAAATTGAACGGTGTCAATGGATGATATTTGGTAAATTGTTTTATAACTAGCTTTATATATATACATATTGATGCCTAGAACAAATCGTTCCACTTTCTTCTATATGCGTATTTGTGTGTATGTGATCTCTAGCTCAAAAACTCAAAAAGCTACGGATACAAGATATATAAATGAAATTCAGTCATTTTTCTTGGATTCACTTCCCTTGGGTTGCGAGTTCGAACCCCGCCGGTCGAAGACTCTCCGTGTGTGATATGGCTGGCGCACGTATTGGCATTACACTATTAAAAAGCTCATAAATAATTTTTTAAGGTAAAATTTAAATAGCTCTGTCAAAGAGCTAGCCATTAAAAAACTTCCATATGCGTATGTGCTGGAGCGAAAGGAAGCTGAAGACAGCTAAAGAAACAAAAGTAAAAAAAAAGAGAAAAAAATGCAATAAAAGCGCGGATGTTTAAATAGCGCAAACAGTAGAGCCTTCAAAATATTACACAACTACAGTATAATTTAATTATAATTAATTAATTAAAAAAATTACCAAAAGGTAGGCAATTCAAACTAAGAAAACAAAAAAAGTATATTTAAAAAAATATAGGTAAGGTAAAAAGAAAGATAATGAATGAAAGTAAATAAATAAATAAATGAAAAATGCACAGAAAAAACAAGAATAAATAAAAATATGCATTATCTCAATTTTAGATCGAGTCCATTCTCAGGAACAAAAGGCTAAAAAAAAAAAGTGTCAATTTTGTAATTATTTTTTTGTGGGTTTTTTGTTATACTCACAAAATACTGTTCAGTTTATAGTACCTTCTCTATGCATTCTTTAAAAAATCCAAGAGATAATAAAGTTTTATTTTAATTGTGTTGTTGTTTAAAAAGTTTTAAACTCTTGAAGATACTAAGTGTAATCAAAAATGGTATACAACAAGGTATACATAACAGAAAGCACTTTTGTCTTTATAGAAATAAAAATAAAAACATTCTTTTGATAATTGTGTAGATTTCTGTGAAATGTTTGTGTAACAATACAACTAACGGAAGTTGTTTATTCTATGAAACACTCTTCTTAACATTCATTTACAACAAATTCCTTAATTAATTCCTAGATTTATTTTTTTCTATGGTAGCATGAAAAATCTGTGGAAAATTTTAATTTAATAATTGAACATTCAGTTAAAGGCCGGTTGGTAGGGCGTCGAATTTGCATCCCTTAGGTTGCGAGTTCGAACCCCCCCCCCCCCCCCCCGGCCGAAGATTCTCCGCGTGCTTGGTGACCCGTGTTAAATCTGTCGTGGTCACAAAATCCTCCATGTCGATAGTAATACCACTGATGGTTCGGATCAGGGGTGTTCGTTCTCTGATTCAGGCCTAAATTACGATCTGCGGATGAGAGAATGAAATGCATGAATGAAATCCGCCCTTAAAAGGAGTGTGACGTGTGTGTAGCAAAGTTGTACTCTTGGCCCTAGATGGCGCTATTGAAAAATAAGAGACGCGCCCTTTGCTTAAGATCACTGACTTCTAAAGTCAGTGGCCTTGTCTATGACAAGTGCCATTAGAAACAACAACAAAAACAGTTATTTTACTTGATACCAAAATTATAAATACGGATTGAATGGTGAAACGAAGATGCCAACATAATGTATGATTGACATATTTGATAATTTTAAGGAAATTATATAAAAAAAATCAGTTCATATTCTTGAAACCAGGATTATAGATATGCGTCGAACGTCCAAAAAAATTTAATTTTAATACATACCAACAAAACAGAAAATTTGAGGTGGAGTCACAAAGTTATGATTATATGATTGGAGTTAATAATGTTAACAACAGTTTATTGATTATCTTTCTTTATTGAAGCAGTAAAGATATTTTAAATTATTTAAGATTAGGAATTAAGTATTTTAAAATAATTATTTTATTATTTATTCATTGTGAAAGCTGATATTGTAGTTTAATATCAACTTTATAAAATAAATATTACCAAATCAACTGTAAAAGTAATTCATAGCTTAGAATAAAAATTAGCAATTGATGATTATATTATAATGACAATTGATGGTTATATTATAACAAGAAATATAACAAAAATAAAAATTAATGATTTATGTATTTTAACATTAAAGTTACAAAAGTGGTTTAAAATAATAATGGATCTCTATTAAAATTCATAGTTTGTAAGTCTTTGAAGATTAACTTTTTATAATTTTATATAAAGAGACAATATTTTTCACTTAGGGAAAGATATTATTCAATAAATAAATTTGCAAAGCTTTCTATAATTTGAAATACCTAGTTTTTTAATTATAATAAATTAATAAAAATATTTCACGAGGCTTTAATATAATGCAAAATCGATGTCATAAAAAGTTTATTAAAGGTCTCTTTCATAGAAAATATTTCATTGCATTTTTGATTTGATATATTTTTTCACAAACTATTCATTTTTCATACTTTAATCATGTTAATAAATTTTATGAAGAAAAGTAAATTTAAAAAGTGTGACATATAGATTTGTGCTAATTTTTTTTATTTTGTAATTTACTATTGAATTACAATGTTAGTATCCGGAAACTATTTATTATTGAAAATATAAATTGAAAATTCTTAAGCATTCTGCATTACAAATGAATTGTATAGAGATTAAATGTAAATAACTCTTAAATCAGTAATAATACTGATACTTACTTTACTTTTAATACTTATTTACTTCATACTTAATAATACTCACTTTTAATCTCATGACAGCAAAAGTTGTACAGAAAAATAACTATTAAAAAATGGGATTTAAAAATACTGCAAATATTCTTAACCAGCTATTTTTTTTTTAAATTTTCGCATTTATTACTGAGTCATAAATTAAACCTTTGGAAAATATTTTTAGTTAAAATGTAAATTCAAAACTTTCAAACATGAACTTCATTCATGAATTTCACAATTTTATCACAAAAATATTGTATAAATGCCAGTAATTCGACATCTAAGGCGAAACAGTTTTCAAAACAAAATTAAAATACTTCTTCTCGAAATCTTGTCATTCCCCCTCCCCCACACACACGCATAAGCAAATTCATATTATAGGAAGATGGAGATATGGATGGGATATGACAGAGAGGAAGTAAATGGGGGGGGGGGGGGCAGAAATACTTTTTGTTTCAACCTCGACTGCGTTCTAAGTTGCATTTGTTGATTGGACCAATCCTTGGAATGTTAACGATTCTGTTGCATTTTTCGATTGCTAAGTCCATGGCGCCCCCCTTTTTAATGAACTTAGAGCGCTAGTCCCCACCCCCTCTTTTAGCGAGTCGCTCCAATTTCTGTCCGCTTGAACTTTCCCGGCTTTACCCAGGATTGGAGGAAAATTAAGGCGAAGACATGGGCCTAACGAACCACGAGCAAAAGTCAGAGCGTATCCAATGTAAATGAGGCTTTTACCCGTTGCGTTGGTTGATGTACACACTGTACAAATAGTACAGGCGAAGTTTCGTTGCATATGATGCACTGCAAAAGGAAAGTTGCGGTGCAATAATTTCCCTTTTGGGAACTTCTTCATCATCCTGGATGCAGACTGCAAAATGAACAAGAATGCTTGTGTTTGTAATCATTTATTTAGTTTCACCCGTGGAAGATTCATAGCATTCTTTGGTAAATAAGGCATTCTTCAGTTCGGGTTTGTTAACACTTATTTAATTTGATCAAAAATTTTAAAAGTTGTTGGATTTCCTTAAAATTTTAAAGTTATTAAAAGTTTCTTGGAATTAATCGTTCTTTTGCATATTTTCAAAACACGAAAAATGCATTTTCATGGTGCATATAAGATGTCAATTCTTCGAAGTATGAATTTAAAAAAGAATTAAAAAAACAGGATCATAAAACTGTTACACAAGGAGAATGAAAAAGAAAAGAGAAAAATTCTAAAATTAAATGATCTAATTTGTTTTGTCAGCTGAAATGTTAAAATATATTGAATTATCAGCTGTTTAAAGTTCGATCACGTATAATAATAAACATAAATGTCTACATTTTCTAATATAAAATTTCGTTAAGTCGTAATTTCTTTAAGAGGTTTTTTTTATTTTTTTTAATTTGTTCTTAATTTTGGCTGTTCTATAATAAACAATTTTACAGTCAAATTGTTAAACGATTTCATAATGTACTGATGACTAGGGAAGTTCCAAGATATATCGATGTATATATACAAAAATATGTTACATATCTATATTGTAAATAAGAACTTACCGTAAATTAATAATTTATTTGCTAAATTTTTCTGTATATTAGTACAACAATATAAAGTAAAACACCTACTATTGCTATTTATATAAAAATTTTTACTTATTCTTTGGTAAAAATAAAATATTGAATATAGCAAATAAAAAACATCAATAAAAATTCACTTTTTTAATTAAAAAAAAACGTGTGTATGAGTGCGTGGGGGGGGGGGATGATGTTCGATTCCTTAATTGCCTTAAATATACCTCATCAATTTCAATTTTCTACTGTGTTTGAGATAACAATTGACGAATACTTAACGAAAAATCGTTCTTGATTTTGAGACAGTTTTAATGGTTTAGAATTCTTCTTAATTGCTTTAAAAATCAACAATGATTGCATTTTCCACAATAACTCTTACACTTTTCTTCTTTGTAAATTATTTAATTTTATAGAATTCATTCCTTCATTAATGTAGCGATCACAAAAAAAAAAAGTCAGATAACTTTTGAAAGAAGAAGAAGAAAAAGAAAAAGAAAAAAAAAGAAAAAAAAACCGAGTTTAATCATTACTTGCGTTCACCAAACAAAGGTTTTTCAAAAAAACATTTTATTGTTAATGATTGAATATATTTCCTAAAAGAAATTTTACCAATTTGAGGATTTTAAAACAGCCGTTAGATAAAAATAAATAATTGCTCGAAATGATTTGATAAAAATATTAATAAAAATAATTAATATTTTTTAACATTCATTTCGAGCTTAAAGGTATTTTACTTTAACTTTAATCAAATAGAATTAACATAAAAATGACGTTTTATTTAATCTCTGTCAATATTTTTCAAAAACCAGTGTGGTATTTCATGCTTTATTATTTTCTCATTCGTTCCAAGGTTGTTTTGAACAGATATATGAAGTTATTTATTTGCCTATTTCTCAGAGATTTCATGTCCATGATAACTGGTATCATACGTTGCAAAATAAAACAAATATATTAAATGAAAAATAATTATTGTAAAAAATTTTTAAACTACGTAATGAATGAAATTACAATTCCGTTTCTTTATCACCATAATTTTCATTAATGTGACTTTAAATATATAAAAAAAGGAAAAAAAAAAAAAAAAAAAAAAAAAAAAAACCCTATTCTAACCCTGCAGTGCTTATTCTGTAATTCAGATATTGATCTCAACTGACGTCCTCTTTTGACTTTCTTTTTCTTCACCGAGATTTATTTTGCTGAAATAATTAAGAAAGGCGATTGAGTTTCGTGAAACAACTCAAATTGGCATGTCAAAAGGAAATTAAGTCCACAATAAACAATAAGCAACTGCAATTACAGAGTCAGAACTCCGACATATGGCAAACACTATCTCCAGTGAAAAATACGACCTCGCAAATTACCGGATGAGCAACAAAAGTCCAATGAATGAATCCACAGGAACCAAAGGATATAGACAGGCGTATAAAAACAGAGCCAGCCATAGCTCATCCCATCTTTTGAAACGCAGGAAAACACCGGATTAACTTTGGAAACATTAAAAGCAGGGCATTAAATGGATTTTTCCGACGCACAGAAAATTACTCTTGGCTCATCTAAAACGTCAAGTAATTAGATTCAGCAAACAATTTGTTGAAGGGGGGAGCATCCCTTTCTCTTAAGGCGGTGCGTCTCTCCCCCTCCCTTCCTTCATTTTTTTCGCCCCCGCCCTACCTCTCTGTCTTTTCTCTTGCGGCAAGTTCGAAACGCTAGAAATTGCAGCAATTGTGACGGGTGAGCGTTTAGCTTGCGTGAGCATTTGGTAGAGTGATTTGCTTCGGTCTGTCGCCTTTCCTTTGTGCTACTGTCGTCAGTTTGTCGGATGACTAGTCGAGGACTGATGCGGGGAAACGTGATTTCAGGTGATATGAAAAATTGGTGACGATCATTGGATATTCCAAAATTTGCAGAAGAGAGGGTTTGCATTTATTAGATACAATGTATTTCGGTATTGAAACAAATGCAATACTTTCATACAAAAGTAGTTTCAGTAAAATGTTTAAAATACATCGAAAGTCTCTGAGTTTCTTTCTATCAATTATGTCAATTTTTTTATTACATTTTTTTTCGTCTCCTGATAAAGAAAAAAATGATAATAATATTGAAGAGTTCAAAGAATTTACAGTTTCAGTGACATTTGGAAAAAAATCACGACTAACTTCGAGTTACTTTGCATTCATTATGGTTATTTCTTATGACATTTTAATCAATCTCCCAATGAAAAAGATCCACGCTGTCTGTCATTTTTTAAAATTTTACTATTAAAAATTGAAATAATCTGGGGTGGAGTTGAGTTGTTACAGGAGGGTCGTAAGGGTCTTATAGTTACTTTAAATTAATTATTTCCTTTTCTTGTGAGATTTCACCTATTGAAAAAAAATATTAGAGTTATCAGTAAAAAATTTCACTGTATTATTAAAAGATGATATAGTGTAGTTGGTATTGAAGGATTTTTGAGAAGGGAATTGAACATAGTGATGCTTCTATATTCCATTTTTCTGGGACACTGACTTTTTTCCT
Source organism: Argiope aurantia (assembly GCA_026543865.1). Lineage (NCBI taxonomy): Eukaryota > Metazoa > Arthropoda > Arachnida > Araneae > Araneidae > Argiope > Argiope aurantia. The sequence continues at coordinate 62,867 of JAPMOR010079410.1, read as the reverse complement.
ATTCATAATTAGATATTACCAATAAAAAATTTTGTTGTGGAATATTCTTAAAATATGAAATAGCCTGAATTGGAGTTCAATATTTTTAGAGGGTTTCTCAATGGAGCGTATGTTACATTGACTAAATTCATTATTTTATAACATTTTTCTTCTGTTGAAAAATTCAAAGCTAATTGCTAAAAAAAAACTTTTACTTTACTGTTAAAAGAAGAAATAATTTATGTTGATATTCGGGATTTTAATGGTGAATTTAGATGGGGAATGTGACTTCGGAGTAAAATACATCTATTTTTTAATGTCATTTTGGTCATCTCATAAAGATTTCAATGTTACCGACCAAAAGTTATTTTACATTACTAATTAAAAGACGATATAAGCCTCTAGATGTTTAAAACTTCTATCATTTTTTAAGATTACATTTCATTTGTTTTGAAATGTGAATTAAAGCGCGAAGAATAATCCTTAAAACATATTAGTTTAATTCTTTTTTTAGCGATTTATAAAGACAAAGTGCATCGAAGCATACAAGCAAAAAAGTTCCTCCATTTCCCAAAATTAATTATTGTTAATAACAATCTGCGCATCAAAATGTATGTTAACTAGGATATAAACATCTGCAAGATTTAATCATTATTATTTACATAAAACCTTCATTATTATTTATTTGGCAATTAGCTGCTTAATTATTAATTATTTTGCTGATTATGTTTCTACTTAAAAACAGTTTTGATTTAGTCTAAAAATCTTCCAAATATTTTCTAAGTACTGTTGTGCAAATATTATGAATCAATTCATTGTATTCAAATAAAATATCTACATAATTTATTTGAAAGTTACGCTGTTATAAACCAAATATCTTTTTTTATTTATTTATATAAATAAAAAAATTATGAGGAAGGAATATAAAAAAAATTAATGAAAAATAGTGAAAAATTTATTTTATTAGCTGGAAAATTTCTTTATTAGCTAAAAAATTTCTTGAAAAAAATGAAATATCGAATAATTTTTATTTTCAATCTAAAAATTTATTTTGGAATAGGCAAGAAAACCAAATATATAAAATGACGGTACTGAAATTTTTGAATTAAACTTTTAAAGGATTTTGAAATAATTAAATTAAGAAATCACTTGTTCTTAATTCAATAAAATAATAATAAGATAATAATTGAAAAACTTTTAGAGAAACGCCTAAATTTGTCCTCAAAATTAGCATTTATGCATACTGAACATGCATACTGAATTAATTCTAAAATTCTTAATAGAAGAAATATTTAACTACGTTTTCGGAAACAGAGGTTTCTTATAAATGAATATGATTTTAAAAATGCTGTAAGATTGACAGTGAAGAATAACGTGACTTATTGTCTATGAAATACGGATATAAATATTTTATAAAATCTGAGCACTTACTAAAAATTGAATTATTATTTTTTTAATTCATGGATCTTTCAAATTTAAATCATATTTACATCTAGAATCCTCCTACCGAAGCCAAGGCCTCCAAACCTAGTTACCATACGACAACCACCATGTTCTTAAAATATTCAAAAAATCATAAAAATCATTTAAAATATGTATCTACAAAACAAAGTCATAATTTCAATTCATGATTTATTTTGTCTTCACTCATGTTTAAACTTGTTTAATAATCATCCACTTGATCTTAAAATCCATTCTAAATGTTTCAACCACTATGCATAACCTATAATTCTGTTTCATATGCAAATCATATTTGACTTAACTTTCAAGAACTTCCCCAGTCTCCTTCCTTTATACATCCTATAATTACAGTATTCATGATCATCGTGTTGACTAACCCCGAAAAGCATTGCTATTCCTAAACCCACCCTCCTCGACCAAAGATCTGACCTTACTTCCACTGCAAACATCCCCATCTTTAGGTAAGCAAGCCCTATCAAAACGTCGACAGAGCTTTCGACAATGAACTCTGACGACGCAGTAACAGCAGTCTAGGGAAAAGACCCATAATACACTTACAAATAAACAATTCGAAGGCCAGGTTAGGCAAGGGGCGGGGGATACCTACCCCTCATAGGACCCTTTCCACGAAAATGGAACTCCATGCTAATTGCTGGCGACATAAGAATCAATATTTGCTCTTACAATAATCTCTGCATCAGCGATGCACAGAATGGAGCAGGATTTAAAGCCAAAATTTAATTACTAGGGCACCAAACCCACGTGGAAAGGGTCGTGTAGCCAATGCGGAAGGCCTGCTTTAATGGAAGGCTAGGAGTAGACGATTGCACGGATTTTATAATCGGATGAAAGGGGGGGGATAGAGGAGGATTCTGGAGTGGAAGAGGTCCAGTAATATTCAGCTCTAGGGTTACAGACAGGTGGAATCTGGAATACGTTAGGAAATTACGATACATTTTAAGGATGATTTGGTGGCTTTTGGTTTTCCTTCTTTGATGCATTCAGAGTGTAACATCCGCTTTTGAGAAATAGCATTGAATTTATTTGCATGTGGTATGCAATGAAAAATTTGTTTGCTTTTAAAATCGGTAGTTCGTTGAGGTAATGCTTCCGAAATTTTTTCGATAGGAAATTTAGCTTATTTTTCAAATTATGGCATTCAAATACGTATATTTCTTTTGGTCTGGGGAATTTTAAACCAAATAATATATCCTCAGAAGTGGAAATTGTAGCTTCACATTTCGTTCTTTAACAATTGAAGCATCAGTCCGTGAGGGTACATTTTCTCATCTTAAAGATTTCGTTCGAATTCGAATATATTTAAGAGATATATATTTTTAAATTTTTTTTAAGAAAAATTATTTTATTTTTTCCTACATTACAATAGTAATAGCCTTTTCCAACATGGCATTAAGTTCTTTGATATGGTGTATAAGAAACATTGCTGCTTGGAGTATTATTCTATGCATACAATGCTACTAACAATTTTTCGATCCCCAAATTTTACTTATGGTACTTATTTGTATGAATTTTTTGATATTTTTTTTACATAATAGAAATTTCAAGCGAAAAACATAACTAAGAATTTTATTTTTTCATACTTGGAGTAATCAGAGAATATAACGTATTTTCTCGTTTCTTGTTATCATTGCTATTTTGTTATATTTTATTTTAATAAATCAAATTTATTTTAATAAATCGAAATATTTTAAAATATTTTAGTTATGAAATTTTAAATTTGCTTTGAAATTCTAGTTGTACTTTAAAATATCAGAAAGAAGTTCGTAGGCTTGAAAAGCAGAAAAGTATCTTTTCTAGCAAAATTGCTTTATTGAACCAAGTGTTCAAAATTATTTAATTGAATTGCGTACCAGCTTCAGATGAGCTCGTAATATTTGTAATTTTTTCTCCCTTTGAAATAGTGTATAGCTTTGAATTGCTTTTTTACTTTAATTTGAAACGAATTGATTGCTTTTTACCTTAATTTGAAACGGTTGGTTGTGCCTTAGTATATATAAATAGATTTTTGGAGTTCAACTTTTTGATTCTAAGAACTTTTTGAAACAATCAAAATTTTGTTGGCGACTTAGTCGAATATTTTAAGAAAGTTTAAAAAGTAATTTATTTATGTGTTTTTGTTCGATGTTACACATGCAACTTAATAAAGTTTATATCAAACCAACTTTAAAATGTAGTTTCAAGATAAACCTGCTATTTTGACTCTTTAAATGAGTTTATCTTCCTTAAAAATATAAAATAATTCAAGATTTGAGTTTGTTTTTGGTTTTTCTATATGATTTCAAAGACATTCAGCAAATAATTCATACAGATATAAATATACATTTCATAGAAATTCACGGAAGAGATTTTGGGTAAAAATTTCAAAATGAATGGCATAATTTAATTTTGAGGTTGTTATAACCTTGGCTTTGATTTCATAATGCTATTATATGTTTCTATAATATTTATTTTTTTATATGATAAACTTTTTAAATTTTATTCTTTCTAAATCGTAAACATGTTATTTTGCAAAATGGAGAAAATAGTAAAAAATATGACAAAAATTTTAAATTCTCTTTTGATTTTGAAATAATTTAATGGTCAAACAAATTTAATTGACGAAACCAAATTTTTTATTTTTATGTTTTTTTAATATTTATGTTTTATCACTTTTCAATGAAATGTAAATAAAATTTTTTATAAGTAATGGGAAAGTGGAATAATTATACTTATTGAAATAAAAACAGTATCAAATAATTCTGAACATTTTATTGCTAAGTAAAAAAGATACTTTGCAGATTAAATGCTTATTTATAAAGTATTCTAATACTTCAATGAAGTAACGCAAAAAAAGGTTGAAATTTATCTATAGAATCTAATTTGCTAAATAAATTCGTCCTTCTATGATAGGGAACGAATTTGGTAAGCAAAGATTTAATTGAATTTTAATGTAATTTTAAGTCAATTATATTTCATTCGAAACTTATCTGCTTTTCAATAGTTTTTATAGAGCAAAAAAATATTAAGATTTTGTATTCTTTTTTTACTTAAGAAATGTTAAAATTTAAAATGCTTTCGATGCCAACAATATAAAGTACTGTATGAAAAAAAAATAGTTTATAACAATGTTTCTAATTTCATTCAATGAATTAAAAATTAAAAGGCAAATAATTGGCATTCATTTTCAAGGAACATTTCTTAATTTCTAGATATCGTTCCTTAAAACACGATATATCACAAAGATAAACAGCATGATAAAAAAAAGAACTTCACAAACTTAACTCAAAACAAGATAAAACCGAATGCTCTAAATATTGTCCGATTTAAGTTCAAAACCATTTCATTGCATCTAGTCCATTGTTTACTTATTACATCAATCACATTTTTAATTGCACTGAATTTTTCGTTTCTGATTGAAAGAAAAGTTTTATCTCTTCTTAAAAATATTAATTCATCAAGTTTTTCTGTATTTTTGTGGCACATATTTTAGAGTTTTGTTTGATTCTTTCGATATCTAGAATTCAAAAAGGGCTAATTAGTAGAGTTCTTTTTTTTCTTCTTCCTTTTTTTTTAGTTCAAACAAGTCATCTTGAATTTAGATCTCTTCTGATAAAAAAGACACGACATCATATCCGTAAAAAAAAAATTAGTTAAAAAATTGGCTTAAAATCTTATTCTGCCTCATAATTTCCCTTCAAAAACGAATATTTGATACTCATTTTTAAAAAGAACTTCCTTTTTAACATCCTTTTCTAAAACACCATACATCTGCGAGATAAATGGTAGGGTATAAAAAATAATAACTTCATAAATCCAACTCAAAATAGGATGAAACTGAATGCTCCAAAAAATGTCTGGATTAAAGTGCAAAACAATTTCATTGCATCTAGTCCATTGTTTTCTTATTAGATCAATCACATCTTTAATTAACTGAAATTTTCGCTTCTAATTAAAAGTAAAGTATTATCTTAAAATAATTTCCTCAAATTCTTCTGTATTTTTTGGCACATATTTCAGAATTTTTGTATGATTCTCCTGAGATATGGGGGGGGGGGTTAAAAAGTGTTAAACAATAGAATTCTTTTTTTAGCTCACACAAATCAGTTTCAATTTAGAAAAAAGTGATGTGATAAAAAAGAGAACATATCTATGAAAAAAAAAGATTAGTTAAAAAATTAGCTTAAAATCTTCTGCTTCATAAATCCCACTCAAAAATAAATATTTGGTATTCATTTAAAAAAAAGAAGGACTTACTTTTTAATATCCTTTTCTAAAACACCTTATATCCGAGAGATAAATGGTAGGATAAGGAAAATAAGAACTTCATAAGCCCAACTCAAAATAGGACACAACCAAAAGCTCTGTGAAAAAGTAAGGATTAAGCTCAAAAACATTTCACTCCATCCTTTTCATTGTCTTCTTATTACATCAATCACATTTTATACTTAACCAAACTCTTCGTTTCAGCTTAAAAGTAAAGTTTTCTCTCATCTTAAAAGATAAAAATGTATCTCCCACTACGGCCATCTCATCTCATTTATCTCAAGTTGCATCTGTTTTCCTTTCCAGGGAGAGGGAGGCTTTTTATTTCTTCTTTAACTCCCGATTTATCGCGTTGTTAAGTTTTTGTTGTTTCTCACAACTGTCAAAACTCGTTAAAAGCAAGTCCTTTGTGATTTTGAGTCTTAGAAAAGGAAAGAGAAAGTTTCTTGATTAGATTTTTCAAGTGCATTTGAATTGAATTTCGATGTCAGTCACCATTTTCGGGGATTCCACTAGGTTTTAAGTCTCAGAAAAGTGTTTTTTGAGGTATATGTTTTGATTTGTGGCATTTTATATGATATATCTTTATTTTCTTCAGTCAAATGAACGACAGAATAAAAATTAAATAAACATAACTTCTTATAAATTGCTGTTTATAATATTTTTGTTGTTTTAATTGGAGAAAATGTGTTCGGTTCTTTTGCAGTTAATGCACTTTGACCAGTAAAAATTGGTTTCTATGGAAGTTTTAAAAGTATTTAAAAGATAGAATGCATATTTCAAGATTATTTTTAATTTTGTTGCATTGTTTCTTAAAACTATGCAAAAGTTCTTAGATGGTATTTTTGTTTTAAGGAGCATGTAATTTTATTGTTTTGCTATTATAAATGTCATATAAAAGTTTTTCATAAAAATGTATGCATCAATATCAAAATAAAATGTGATAATTTTCTATAAAAATAAAGAATTGTTGCATAGCATTATCAGAATTTATTATATACACAGAATGGCTCAACTTCACTTTCCGAAAAGTTTGTCATTTATGTATCTATTTTACCACCTTAAGGAAGACAGGGAAATGTAGCTTTAGGAATATTCTATAGAAGAATTTGTATTATGATCATTAAATAATTTTTTCCTCTATCTTGGGAAATAAAGACATAAATTCTCATATTTCAATAAAAATAGAAGCTGTGTCATAACTAACTATATTAAAAATTAGCTATATTTTTCAAGTACACTTTATTTATAATGGTTTTTAAATTACAAGATAATTTTAGTTAAATTAAAAAAATTAGTATAAATATTGGCTTATAAAAGGAAACCAAATGCTGTTTTAGAATGAAAATTATGCTATAATTTTTTCTCCTTTTTATAATATTTAACCCAAAAAGGAATTTTATTGAAAGCTGTATTCTAACATAAAATTATATGTTTAGGAGGTGACAGATTTTTCAATAAAAAACGTTTGCTAGTCTAAAAAAAAATGCCAAAAAAATGCAACTTATATTTAAATCTTTAAATTTTCATAAAAATTTAATATTCTTATTTGAATGTTTTGTCAATTTCCATTTGCAAATAATGAGTTCAATAAAACGATTTTTTTTCTACCACTGAAATTCATTAACAATAAATTTAAAGAAGTTACAGAAATTTGCGAATTTTTTTTATACCAGTAAGTTTTCACAAAAATTCAAGTTTAGTCTTTCACATGTTTTAAATTGAATTTCAGTGATAATTACATTAATGAATATTATTAAATTAATTCGTTAATTTAATAATTTTGATGAATTTGAACAGATTTTTCTCAACAGAATTGTGCAGTTCTAAACTCTCTAAATCTCATTGTTCTCTTCAACAGAAGTAACAATTATAAAAATTGTAAAAAATAAAATAGTTAAATCTTATTTCCAAAAATTTAACAGTCCTGTTTGATTAACAGAAACAAAAAAATTATTATTTTATACTGTTGATTTAATCGCTAAATGAATGTTTAAAATTACATATATTTCGAAACAACACAAATTTCTCAAATTAATATGATTAACACATAATTTAAAATAGAAAAAATCAACTGCATTGTTTATAAATCTAGATGGATAAGATATTGTACAAAAAGGAAAGAATTCTAAAATTATACATAATATAATCGACAAATTATTCTTTTGTAAAAATAGATAATAATTATTTTATTTTTATAGAGACCAGTAAAAGCTTAGATGTGGAAATGAAAACAAATTAAACGAGTAGTTAAAATTTCTTCTTAACCAAAATTAAAAAAATAAAAATATGTACTAATGTTTCAATTGTAAATTATTTTAATTATAAATTGCTAAAATAAATATAAAATTTATAAGAGCATTTCGTCAATATTATATTTTCCAAAGAAAAATATTTAAAATTTTGTTATATGGAGTTCATTTTCTGAAAATATTAAGGGACGATATTAAGTAGAATGAAATACATACACTTAAAAAGATTAGTATATTCAGAGATCAAACGATTTCTTAAATACTATCTCTGTAAAATATTATAGACATCACCTCTTTTTGTTTCTCACTTTTGGCTCTCTGATATTTCAAATACTTAATAATTTTTTTTTCATTTGTACAAATATACTATCTCAAAAAATTTCTTTAAAATTTATCATTAAATTTGAAAAATTGACCAAAGCTTTCTGATCAAAAATAAAAAAATTCAATACCATTGATTAAAAAAAAATTAATAATATAAAAACTGTAATGTATTTTGTATCTCCTACTGCTCTGTATGTTGAATTAATACGAAAAATATTAATTATTTAGAATAGTATTTTTCACATCACTTAGAATAGACTACTTAGAATTACTTAATAATTAAGTACTTAGTTGATTATATAATGAATGCAAGAAAATGAGATAAAAATTTAGTTGGACTAATTAAAAATTCAAATTTTATTTTTTAGTTTCATTTCTAATTTGCTTAAACTTCTTTTATACTAATTTGAAATATATTTAATAAGAAATATTCAAAATATCTTTGACGAGAATTATATATCATTTAAAAAATAATTTATCGTTAGCTGTTATAGATTTGGCTGTTATTATATTTTAGAATCCATTTTGCCTAACTATGCGGCTTTTTTTTTAATAACGCTGATTGCTTTTGTCACAAAACTTTTGTTAGCAAAATTACTTTTATTAAGAAAAATATATATCAGTCATAAGAAAATGCTACAGTATTTAGCAAAAATTAATTTTCTTATTATAAAACATTTTTGTAAATTCATGGTATTTTGTCAGAATGTTTTTTTAAAGAAGGATTCAAAATATTTGTATAGGGATTATTCAAAAGTGATATCATGTTATTATGTTTCGCGTAAAAACAAGTCTGTTCAAACAATAAAGTAGACTTTATTTAAATCAGAATTTCTAAATATTTAAATATTGCAAAGTAGTTTTAAAATTGCATGCACTTTAAAATTAAAATGAAGAATTATAAGGATAAAATATATGCATAATTACATACATAAATGGAAGCATAAAGGAAAAAATGAACCACGCAATTTATTTGTGTTTTATATATTCTTAGCATGAGAGTAAGAAAAATGAATGTTCTAATCGCATTTCTTACGATAAAATTTCCATATTTAATTTGTCTATAGTGGCTGACAATAAAAAATTTTTGATCTAGAAACATAAATAAGCTCAAATCTTACCATTTGTCCATTAAGTTTTCTCGCTGATTTCCTCTCTTATTGGAGCAGAACGCATTAGTATAATCTTAATCGCTGGTTTGTAGCATTTTATTTTCCTTTCCGTTCAATTTTATCTATGGATTGATGATATATACTGCTGCCATCTATTAATGAATTATTGAACTACAATTAGTTTTGGAAGGAATTGCACGAAAGTGTTTTTTGGGGGGTGGACGGGGGGGGGGAGGATTTCTTGCAAAATTGATGCCTTTTATTTTAAATAATATCTTTTTTTTCTTTTTCTTTTTTTTGTAAAAAAATTATCAAAATGTTTTTTGATCACCTTAAGAATTTCATATTCTGCATTTAAGATACTTGAAAAGATCGAAAGAAGCTTTAAATGCACTCACAAATTTCATCAATTTTGTCAGTTAATTTATTTATATTGTCTATCAATAGTAAGTTCTTTATGCCAGTCTCAGTGGATAATGAAAAAGAATTTTGAAAAGTATATTTCAGGTAATAATTATAATAAAAAAGCTCACTCATTAATTAAGAGAGTGTACACAACTGCGATTTTAATACTTGATTTTTTGCACTTAAATCTTTAGTAAAGATTATATTAAGAAAATTCATTAAAATTATTATAACAACAAAAATATATAAATGCCATTAAGAATAATCTCAGTAAAGAAATAAGCTAAAGAAGAAAGAAAGAATAGAAATATAACTCAGATCTCTTCGGAAACAACTAGAATTAAATTAATAACATCAAATAAAAAAATTCAAATACAAATATTTTTAGTTATTGATTTAATTATTAAATTAATGCGAAATGAATTAACTTATCTTTTAGGATAAGACTAATATTAGATTGTGCAATTTCGATAAAAGTACCAGATATTTAAAGCAAATATTTGTTTCGAAGCAATATGCCTTCAAAAACTTTACTTTGCTAGAAGAAGATGAGCAGGTATTAATCCTTCTATACAAAAGAAACTTGAGATATGTTTGTTATTATTCATCAGTTGGAAGCTCAAGATAGTTAATACAACCTTTTGAAATTATTATAAACGAAGTAACTTAAAGATAATGAAATAACTTATTATTTGAAATTAAATTAAATAGCTTTTGATTATTGTTAATTTTATCACGAAATCTGTACGTAATCGAAAATGCTTGACATTCTGTACGTTTTTTATTAGTTTTAAATAATTTTTTTTTGCTGATTAATTATAAATGTAGATGAAAATTGCTGTTTCAATGAATTTAATTTTTCTCATAATTTAACGTTAAAAAGAATTCTTTTAAAAAAGGATAATTATTTAACATCAATATGAAATCGATACACATCTTTGTAGATAATCTAGAAAAATATTAACCTTTTTCTTCTTAAACGTAAAAAAGGTTGGTAAGTATTGTGGCTTGTTTTGAAATATAACACCACGATACTACCCAATCCATAAATTTTTTTAAAAAAAGATTCCACTGGGAATACAATATTTAATCTCATAGTATAGTAGTAATGAAAACTTAAGTAAATGATTAACATTAAATAATTTCTGAAATGCAATAAATGTTCCTAATTTTGAGGTGAAATCGATAATACACAAGTTAAATACTAACCATAGACTGAATACTTTTGTAATAAACATTTAGTTTAAAGTTTAAAAAAACATTTTCTTTGACTAATTTAAGTTTGCCATGATTATTTAAATCGACCCCTTTAATCAAACATCCCTTCTCCTCTCAATTCATATCAACTATCCTATCGCTATCCCTCAAAATTCCAATTAATTATAAAGTAAAATTGTAAACTACGCATATAAATTGAAGATTTGAATTGCCATAAGATAACGAAATTTATATCAAGTTTTGGAGTTTTGTATTAGTTCTTTCAAGCATAACTTCAACCAATTATTCTCTAAAGAAATTAAAAAAAAAGACAAGAAATTTTTGGATTTATTGACAGAATAATTATATCAGCATCAATCTCAATATGATTTTGATTTTCTATGATTAATTACCAACAACGCTGATTTTATAAAATACGTAAAAAATAAATTTATACTGAAGAAGTTTCTGAAAGTAATGCCAATAGAATAAAAATGCAACTCTTTTTTCACAATTTTAAGTTAAACAATTCTGTTTCACTGCCATTAGTTCTTAAGCAATAATATATATATATTTTTAAAATAAAGTCAATTTTCGTTTTCTACCAAAGCTAATCTAAGAAATAAGCTGTGAAAAAGCGGTATTAATTTATAGAATTATAATATGCATTTTTTTGAACGAATTCATTACATTATCATCAGTGTTTGAAAAGATATTAACCGATTTCAATTTGATATAAAATGACAATCTATTTAAGCAATTTCCCGTTTAGACTTAGGATCCATAAGATAGTATAATATGATTATATTTTAATGAAGACATTGGCTACTAATACAAATAACCTTTAGATGAATCTTACAATATGATTAAAAATAAGATAAATAATGCTTAAAATTTATAGTATAATAAAATAGAAATGGTTTGATATTCAAAATCAGCTGCGCATAAGCATTCAGTATTTGTTGTTGCTATGTAATGTAGTCATGACATAGTACTAACCAATGCTGAATAGGACATTGTCTAGACCACAAAAAATAATCAGGTCCAAACAATACTCAAGGAAAAAAAAAAAAAATTCTTCACTCCGATTTGACCTTGGAAAAAGGAAACCATAAGATAGCTTCAATAATAAATTAATTTTAAAAAGTAACAATACAAAAATTCTCACATAAGCAAAAAAATATGTATAAAATATCTTGATAATTCATTAATTTATATATTTTAATAGTTTCATTTTATTTTTAAATTTAAAGATATTTTTGGGGTTTTAAAAATCTATACTCGAAATCATGGAATTTTTTCCGAAGCCGAAAACTGGTCCCGAGTGGATGAAAACTATAGCAGCTAGACTTTTGATTTGAATATTTAAATACACTGGATTCTTTTTATTGAGAAAATGCTTATGTCTACACATTAATCAATTATTCCCATATTCTGTATTAAATATTTTTCCTTCCACACTTTGAATTTTTAGAATATACCGAACTGCCATCTATTAATGATTTGTAATATCAGACATCGCGATGTTTTTCTTCAATAGTATTAAATTGATATTAGCAAAAATTTTATTTCATTCAAATTTAAAGCAATTTTCATTAATGATAAAAAAAAAATGTAGTGATTTTTTTTGTGTTATTGTTCGCAGTTATGAAGGGGCTCTTATGCTATTTGTAATCTTAACAATCTAAAAATAACTTTCAGAAAATTAATCATATTTAAAAAAGTAATACCAGGAGTGTTAAGGCTTTAAAAATTTTTTATACATAATGTTTTTACAATCTACTTATTAACTTCAATGTTTAACAATTTATCATTACTGAAGAATTATTCAGATTTGATATTAAATGGCATTTTTTTAAGAAAAAAGTAATCACACTATCATTATCAAATGCAAGTAAATCAAACGATTTACTGAAGTTATTCAGTATAGAGAAATCTAATAAATTGAACTATTAAAAACGCAAATATATTTTCTGAAATATAATGCACACAAGAAATTTAATAGAACACTTCAAAATGCTGCAACATAAATACTTCACAATTTTCCAGATACTTTAGAATTCTCTTTGCTCTTGAAATAAGAATAGGCGAAAACTAATTTTACTTTAGCAAGTTTAATTTCTTAAAGAATACGACTTTTGTGTTTTGAATTTTATAATTGTATACAAATAAAAAAAAAAATTAAGATTTTTCAAAAATGTGGACATAAAAATTATAAAATATAGGGTTGTGACATTAGCTTAATAAAATTGAAATTTTAATTGCGGTACTTATATTTAACTTTTCTTTTTTAAAAAAGTAGGCCATTCTGATTATCTTTAAGAAGCATTTTAAGTTCCGTATGTTATTATGAATTAATATTAAGTTGCATTACCTGAAGAAATTTCACAGGTTAATACGTTCAACATTTTGAAAACGTATTTTATATTTTAATCTTTAAATACTTCCTGTTTCAGCATTAACGATATAGAACGAGAATTCTTAAATTCAAACTTCACTACTAGATAGCGCCACGCGCAAGGAATGAAGGATGAAAATGAACCATATTTTATTATTTTCCGAATTTAATCATAACTGTTGATATGAATATTTAGATTTTAAATAATGCGAAAAATCTATTATAAATATTAAATTTAGAAGCAGGTAAATAGAATTGCTTAATAATTTTATTGCATAAGCGAATTCTTCATTAATTTAATTATCCGAGTTTGACAAATGCATAAAACAGGGCATCTTAAATTATGAATCTAAAACGTTCTTCAACGCAAGTAATTTCATTGAAACGAAAATTACGATTTCTGTCTGACAAGAATTGTTCTCTTTCCGTGTTAAATTTCTTTACGTTTCTTTAGAAAAATCAATTCCGAATATGTATTTTTAATAACGTACTATCTGAGAAAGCCAGTCTTTAAAATATGCAACTTGCGAATTTATTTAAAGAACGGACTGATAAATAATTAAACATTCATCGTATTCATTCCTAATTTAGTTCAAATGCCATCTTTATTATAGCCAGAGTAGATAGAGATCCTGGGATGCATTAAATTTCCCATCAAATAATGCAAATATTCAAGAAGAAATAGGTTAAATTCAAATAAATACCGCATGAATACGAAACACTTTATTTGCAGTTCTTATACAAAAAATGAAATTGTTTACGAAATCATTACAACAATAAACATAATATAGATGAAACTGAAATATACGTGAAATATATATTTGAAACATAATATACATGATTCAGTGTATATATAGCAGATAATTAAATACAGAAGGATAACTTTTCAAGAATTTAAATTAGAAATCGAAGATATTCAATTAAATTATAACACTAATATACTTAACCTCATTGCATATAATGACATGCGACATGTACATTGAATTACTGAATTTTTAATTTCAAATCTGCAATTAAAGTATTAATTTGAAAATGAAAAAAAAAAACATTCAAAAGTTTCAATATCTTTTGTAATATAAGGAACTATTATACGAAACTTTGAATCAAAAGGACAATAAATGTCCCAGAGAGGATGCATCATAAGTTAAATAAATTCATATGTCAAGGGGGTTAAAAATCCAATAAAGTTACGAATTTTTAAGGCGTAAGAAATTTACAATATAATAAGATCCATTTAAAAATGAATTTCAATTTGCATCAACAATTTTTTTCAGAAATATTTCACACGATTAACTTTTAATATATATACAAAAATATATTCTGCAGTTATTTCAAAAACTTGCCTCAAATTAAAAGAAAATAATTAAAAAATTAAGACAAAAAGACCTGTTAAATTTAAAGATGGGGATAAAAACCCAAGGAACTAAAAGCTAAAGTAATCTGCGCCTGTACTAATTATTATTCATTGCATCCATTCATTAATTTCCTAGAAAAGAAACCGATATTTTATTCTTAAGAGTATTCCCACAATTTAATAACACTTTATAATTCTGATTCGCATTTTTATATTAACTCACTAAAGCATATGGATCACCATGGTGATCAGGCATGATGATCAAATAATGCTTTCGAAGATTTTTGATTGGTTGGCCGGCCGAACCAATCAAAAACCCGGTTAAAAAGTAGAAAAACCTAGAATCGCGATGAATCGATTTTATCTATATTAATCGGTTTCATTCAATCTAAATTAATGAATTAGACGAGACAAATATTTTAGATTCAAGATTTATTTAAAATGGATTTACTTTCGCATTTTAATAAACATTAAAAACATTTCTTAAAAAGGGACTTATAAATGGATGCAAGGAATGCGGAAATTTACAATTTTTGTAGACGTAAGGAAACAATCTTTTGATTTAGAAATTTAAATTAATCTACTTGTTTTGAGTATTACCCCTTCAAGTTTTAAACCAGAGACAACACAATTTGAAACGAGAATGTTCATAATTTAAATACATAGAGTTTGTGGTGATATTCAATTAAAATATTTACATTTGAAAAAAGATAAACATTATCAAATCTGATTTTTTTTTATAAATTGCATTGTAAAGATTAATCTAGTATTAATATACAACCTTCAGTTTCATGAGTACAAACACAATATTTTTAAAAAAAATATACATTAAATAAACTTTAAGAATCCTCGTAACAGAAAATAAATTACTTATTTTTATATGACCTAGTATCCAAGAATTTTCACATGAGCCCGATTGTTCAAGAAAAATATGTACATCAGTTTAAAATTTCTGAGTGCTGTTCTTAATGTAAAATCCCTCAGTATCCAGAGTTCTGAAAACTAATAGAGGAATACATTTAAAATTTGCATACAACCTTATAAAACAAAAATTGTCAAAATGAGGAGTTAATATGCAAGAGTTCTCAAAAATCAAACTTTAGATGAACTAAAATGAATCATTTGGTAGAAAGTCGTACAAAATTACAACATTCTTTCAATGAAGGAATTCAATGTCAAAGCTCCAGAAAAAACAAAGTTAGAGATAACAGACCTTCATTTTATGTTAAATTATTGAAAATTAAAAATGGTTTTGCAATTAAAAGATTCCTGACAAAATATTTTTCTTTAAGGGTTTCTGCCGCTATAAGAAAAAAAAAAAACTTAATTGATGATAGTTATATTTTTCAGAATTACTGGAATTATGAACGACTTAAAATTATGGCTAATATAATCAAATTGTTTTATAATATTTTTTATAGTACTCGCATTTCTTTAGTTGCAATTCCAATTATTATTTAGTTAAAGGAAATCGTATGAAAAGGCGTATAAGTTATCCAACTTTAGAAAATACAGATTATGGCTACAGTTCTGGATTTAAGCAGATTTGTAATCTTTTTAAGCAAGTGTACCGAAGAAACGGTAGTTAAGACTAACACTTCCAAGAGAGTATGAGTTGCAGGCAATGTCTGTCTTAATGGTACCAAATTTTAAGCGCTCGTCTATTTTTAAAGTGCCTTCTTTATTGATAGATCTTCAAAAACAAATTGCCTCAAAAGGAATTGAATATGCATCTTGATATTCATAACGAGTTTCTAACTGAATTAAAAATTTCAGCAATAATTTTATTTTATAATATAAAATGAATTGCAAAGCATACCTTCTAGTCAATGACACACAAAAATAAACTTTCATTAAATTATTAATCATTTTTTAAAAAGGTTTTCCCATAATGCATCTCAACCTATAAATTAATATCCACTCTGTTTTCCTTGAAAAGCTTTCTTTAAATTATACTGAGGATATTTTTGTATACTAACTCCTTATGTTTCGATTTAATTCTGAAAAAAGTACCGTTAACCGCTGCATAAGGTACATTGGTTGGAAGTAAAATATTTGAACAATCAGGATTTTTAATTTTGTGATATTAATGAAATTTGAGCATATTTAAACCTGTTACACATACTTATAATTATATGAAGAATATTTCATTTCACTGTACAGTTTGTCGTTAAAACCCAACTACGAATATAGCTCGTTTTTGCTGTGGAAAAAAGTTAACATTTGAACCAAAAGGGAGTATCGCATTTCCACTTTAAAGACATTTTTGCATTCCAACACACCTTGAACTTGGAAAATTTTATAAACAAGTCGACCTGCTGGATCCCTTTTGTCCATAATTTACTTATAAAAGCTCATAATTACATGACATGCTTGACAATGGTTCGGGTAGGCCAGGAGATTTTCTTGGATTTGTCTTCATCAAGCGAGATCTGGAGGGTAAAAAAAAAGGGAAAATTTGAGTTTAAACAGATAAAAATAAAACCGTGGAAATTGAAGACCATATACAACGATATAATAATGCAGATGAAATTTATACTAATTCATGATTATCAAACAATTTGCTTGCGATTTCATATATGAAGGAAGTAAGGTCATAAATTACATTTGCTTTATTATTAAGAAAATTGTTAGGAAAGTTCAACGGAGATTCATCTTTAAAATTCCAGTTTCGGACGAAGCGTTTTAAATATAGTAAAATTTTGCTATCTCCGCTAAAAATCTACACGTCCAATGAGAAGCCTGTAAAACTTTCAGGGGGTGTTTACATCGGAGAAGATTTTAAAGGGATTGGATGTGCACCCAATAGAAATCTAAATGAATGTATCTAAAATCTAAATATGCTTTTATAAACCTAAATATGCTTTTATATTTTACTAAAATTCTATAAAGTATAAGGAAACAATGTTTTTTTTAACAAATAACTTAACAAAAGGGCACATATTCAGCGTTGCTCAAGCAATCATAGTGGCGACTAAGATTTGCTTAGTTTATTGTATTACCGTTCTATCGGATTTCTGAATTTTAAGTAGCCAAAGAATGATTCAAACGGTTTTTACACACACACACACACACACACACACACACTTCAAAAGGCAGCTTCGAGTTGCACGAAACTTAAAACCGATTGCAAATTTGACTGCTCATTTTTGTTTGCAGAACAAATGATTGATTTAAAATTATATGCAGTAAGCCCGCTTAAGTTGTCATTCAGTATTTACTAAATTTCGAGTCATTTATTATAAATTAATTTAAAAACAATTGTTTAAATTAGGCTGCTTTGTCGAGGTAAAGAGATACGAATGTTATTCGTGTGCAAGATATTTTAAAGGTTAAGAACAATTAATTCTCTTAATTTTATTTAGAGATTGCCCAATTCTGAACTTTTTTGGGATAATAGACAAAAAGAATAAAGTTGCATACAATAGAAAAATTGAACATTAAAACATTAAGGATCTAAGAATTTTTTTATTACTTATTTACACTATGAAATATCCGAGTTTCTTAAATTTCCCTCAAATATTATGCAATATTTACTAATGAAGGTTGGAACAATTAACGACATTTTTCTTTATTAGAAATCGTGAAAATTTAGCAATTCTCTTTTGTTTATTATCCATGAATAATTAAAAACCCGTAGATTTCTTTTAATTATGCAAAATGCACTTCCAAATGTAATGTCACTTCGATGCAATCATAATACTGAAACTTACATTCTTTTTAACTGCTACCATTTCCTCATACTTAAACATCTCCTACATGTCCAGTTTGCTTGGCGCAGTTCAGTCTGCCGGCATTAGGTCCAGAAAGTCATAACTGGTAGAGGATGGCACATCTTCATCCAGAAAAATGACATGAGCGTCGTTTAAATGGTACAACGAATGAATATCTTAAAAGAAAAAAAATACATTTTTAGTTTAAAAAAACATTTATATCTTTCCTAAACTTGATCTTCGTTTCAGTTTAATTATTATCACAATGCAGTAAATTATCGAATTCACTACATTACTTTACTGAGAATACATTTCTGTCTACACAAGGTAGTCAGCAAATTGAATTTGTGTCCGATCTTGAAAAGCACTCACGCGATGTTTGGAAATTCCTGTTTAACCGTTATTCAAGAAAATGACAGTAAAATGGACCCTGCTGCATCTGTCTGCTTACTTGTCACCAGCTGCTGAAAAAAAAAAAAGCAAATTTCAATAATTTCAATTAAGTTATATTTATTCATAACAATGAACATGATAAGAATTTATTTTTTTGAATTTACACCATACCGATCTGCTGGATTACTTGACAAAGATTAAAATTATATAACATACTTGATGATGGTAGGGTATTTATTATTTATTATATATATATATTCCTTTCTCGACAAGCAAGATTTGATTTAATACAAATAAGAGGATATTACAAAATAGAACGGAAAAGACAATACGATCCTGCTAATTAAATCTAATAATTTAAATATCTGAAAACAACTTGCTTGTTTTTTCATGTATGATTCAACCAAATATAAGCATTATTTTTATTAAAAAAATTCTTAGAAATATAATTGAAAATTTTCCTCTTGGAATAGAAGCTATTTGCAATCGCATATCTAATTTATCTAAGCTTTGCTCAGAAGTTAATTACATCAAAACGAATTCTGTAACAGTGCAGTAACTTATCAGGAGAGCATAGAAGCGAATTTGGCAAGTTCTTTGATCATCCAAAACAACTAATGCCGACTATGCATGTGGATGATAAATAGTGGACTAATAGAGAAGAATATGCCGTTATTCAAGAAAAGGACATCAGAAATGGCTCCTTTTAATCGGTCTTCTTATTTAAGATCAATTTCAGAAATTTTGCGGTCCATAATCTTATTCCCATCTAGTTAAAAGAGCGAAAACAGATTATTCACCTATTCTTCATATGGACACATTAATGCAGTGCATAAGAAAGTTAACTTTCCAAAGAAATAACAGAAAATTATAATTTAGGAAGTTAAATGTAGTAGCTCTAAGTAGAACTGATCTCAAAATTTTAGATGTGTTACATTGCAAGGGAATTAGAAATAGTATAAGAATCAGTTTTACAAGAGTTGATGGAAAAATATTCCAAATCTTGAGTTTGTTCATACTATCCTGATAATTGAAAATTCCTATTTTTTTTCTCTATCAAGATCTGAAAAAACAATGATTAAATTTTAAATTAATAGATAAAATGAAATCGTAAAACTGAAGGGAATAAAATAGAATATTTGAATTTTGTAGATTTCAATGATCTGAAAACAATTTACGATTTCATATTCTATGGAACCAAATATAGCGCTGCCTTATAAAAGTTCATCGAATATTTGTCTTTCAGAACATAAAACTTATTTGAAATGTACCGTTGTAAATAAACTTTATTGTATCTTTGGAATTAAACTAAACAGATATAATTTCCCAATGAGCTTACACCTGAAGATCATGATTGCTCTATAACTGTACGAAAATTATAAAGGGAACAAATTTATGTACATTTTTTTGTACGATATGAAAACCTGAAAGAAGTAAATAGAGGTTTTCCACACTATACAGACAATGTCTTTCACATATACTATGGATTTAAACGTTCTTTACAAGGATTTAAACGTTTCTTTACAATTAAGTAGTAAAGATTTTTAGAAAAGATTTTTTATTTTTTTTATTTCACAGATGAAGCGTTGCTCATGCAAAAAAGCTCGCCGAAGATTAGCTCAATAATTAGTTAAATTGATGATAATCAAGTTAATCGAATAATTTATTATCGATTTACCCAGTTACTGGATTTAAAACAGGCAAAACACGAGAACATTTTAAGTTTATTGATATTGAAAAATATTCAACTTCAAATTTCCTGCGACTTCAAAATTGATTTAAAATTTTATCATTGAATTTTAGGCTAGAGATTTAGATGCATTATTCCAAATTTTGAAACGCATTGTTATAAACAAGGCTATCATTCTAAATTGAAATTTTGTATCGTTTTTTAAAAGTTAACAAATTAGATTTCGCATTTTTACAAATCGTTTGTAATAAACTGATCTATTGTGAGAGACGATTATTCTGTCAGAGGATCCTTTCTAAATTTTCTTTTTACGAATTAAACTTTCGTTCTGGATCTATTGATTGTCACTTTTCAAGAAATACGAAATTAAAAAAACTTTGATGCAACATAACAAAAAGGAAGCCATACAAGATAAAATTAATTTATCCAATACATAAAGAATCTCACATAAAAACTTTAATCTGATGACTTGGTAGAAATATTTTAAAGAAAGGTAATTAACGAAGATTGAAATAATTTTCATTATAAGTGAATACTAAAATTTCCTCGGAGGAGAAAAACCGAAATTTTAAAATGTCCTTTAAAAAGTGTCTTCCACACGGAAATCGTCTGAAAATTTACGTTACCTATGAACTGCTACTACTTTGATCCTTAACAAGCATTTCCTGTACTTTAAGTTGAGTTGGCGCTGCACTAAAATGTGGAACTAAGAAATGATCCCACTACTGAAAGACGATCTTTCAACAAAATGGCATCGGTGTCAGCAATGAATACCTTAAAACAAAAAACATTTAGTATTTTCTAGAAGGGTCACAACAGTATTTCTAAATTTAATCGTCGTTTTTGTTTAAGTATTACCAGAATGCAATAACTTATAAAATTCGCTACCATACCTTCCTGACAATACGGTTCTTGTCCATTCAGATCAGCTT
>JAPMOR010079410.1:0-29219 GCA_026543865.1 Argiope aurantia | reverse complement strand
ATGAATATTTTATCTCTTTTAATATATCAAATTTTGTGGATTAAGAAATCTGTCTTATTCGTATTTTATAAATTGAAATAAAATGAATGATACAAAATGTCTAAATGAGCGGAATTCTCTTTCTTCTAATCCTAAATTAACCCCCTTTATCGATAGATAGATCACCTCTGTTGAAGGTGAAATAGGAAAATAGTCGATAAATTTATTGTTCGAAATTAATCGTCTCCATTTTTAAACGAACTCTTAAAATATTTATTTATCCAAAAATTACTTTTCAATTTATACTATTTAGAATTTCAAGATATTTTTGAGATGCTTCTTCGCTTGAATTCTGGCGATGATTGTAGCGATGCTTCTTCGCTTGAATTCTGGCGATGATTGTAGCGATGCTTCTTCGCTACAACTTTATTCCGTTCTGTTTTCTTAATCTTGGTCTTTTTATATTAATCTGTCTCGCATAATAAGTTAAGCATCTTCGTTTAGATTTCCATATAATACATTCCTGTGTATAAATGTTATTTTACATTGCATAGAATATCTGCCTTGATAAAATTTTGAGTATTAGACGACCATATAACAGATACTTGTTTGTGATGTGAAGTATATAATTAAAATAGCTCAATCTGCTCGAAGAATGAATTCCTGCATCTGGCGGGTTCAGAAATGAGTTCGTATTATGTCTATATTTTGGATTTTGTCATGTCACATTCGTTTGTCATGTCAGCAGTTTTAATGCATGCAACTAATTTTTCAAGTTAAAATTGAATTGCATAACAGTGAAATTGGGAAGACGCTTATGGAACTGTAAATGCTTCGGATGAAATAATCGAAATAGGAAAGAAATATCTGGAGTTGAAATTATAATACTTAAATGAAGCTATTTAATAAAGCTCTATAAATATTCAACAAAATTTGAAACGAACCGATCATTAAACTGCTATTCTCAAATAAGCAACGACATTCATTAGAACCGAAAAGTAACATTAACTTCAGATTTTAAATTACATTATACACATTTTGTTGCAATTAGATTAGAGGTCATATCAGATAATTAGATACAGTGTGGGTAAAATTTAATTTTCAGAAATTTCTTTACTTTATAATTTAGCAACTCGCTAACTAGAGAGCTCAATTCTTTTAAAAATGTTTGGAACTATTCGCGATATCGTTTATAGACTGCATAAACTGCGCAAATGAAATTGTTAGCATTCTGAATGAGTGCAGGAGTATATATACTTCTAGTATTCCTTATAATATGGTATCTGAGTGATGAGTATTACATAATTGTGTGGACATGCTTGATGTTTTTCCAGTGTGATAGAATACAGAATTACAGCTAATGCTCCTGCTCCCTCTGGTATTAATGAGCGAAAACAAAAATGAATTTTTCAAAAAGTTGTGTTCAAATACCATGAAGTCTGGCTTTCTCTTTAGATGAACACAATAAGATTTATTGGAAGCTCCTGTGTTTAATATAGGATTGTAAAATCTAATCAGAAGCACCATTACGTCAGCTTATTTTACTATGAATTAAATGGTCACTTAATAATTCATTTGTGAATAAATGAATTATATGGATAAATGACCGAAGTGACCATTTCTGGAATAAAAGTAAATTACTCTCAGCATTTGAATGAAAGATTATAAAAAAATTTGCTTTTCATGTTCGAGTGCTAGTTCTCTGTGTTAAAGAATTGATGCATCTACTTGATAAAATTCCTGGTTGAATTTCTTTTTAAAAATGTTAGGCTGAAAATTATTTTACGGAGGCATGCATTTTTAGATGTCCATTTCCCTTTCAAATTAAACAGGTCATAGTGCAAAGATTTCAAAAATCAATTTCCAATCCGGATTCTACAAGAATTTCTATTCTAATAACGGAGTTTTGCAAATACAATGCTTGTTGGCTGTGATCGAAGTTGAATTATTAATCAATATTTAGCAAAATTTAGCAGAATCCAAAAATTTTAGATAATTTCTGCAATTCTAAATTGGAGTCAAGGGAAAAAATGTTTTATTCTCAATATACTAAACTATGAACAAAGTTAAGTTTTAGTATTAGTTTGAATTCTTGACTATCAGTTAAAAACTTTTTTGCTGATAAACTGCCATTTTTGATTTTATTGCAATGCTACACCCATCAAGAATTTTTTGCTAGTCCAGATCTACTTATCTATTGGATTATACTTTACTATTTTTTTTCACTGACATGTTTATTTCCTTGGGAAGCTAATTTTGCTCAGCTTCCTAAACTGAGACTTACTTCTAAATGAGTAAAAAAAAAAAAAAAGCTTTCGTTTAGTTAAATAGAACTTAAATCAGACCATTAACGTTTCGACTCCTTTTATTCGTGATAAATGAATAGAATTTTGAAAAGGAATCATTTTATTGAAGCGACTTCCTTGAGTAATAGCATCTGGTTCTCTCCATATCTAATATCTTTCCCATCTGGAGACACGAATCGAATTGGCTCCAAATTGTTCTGAATGGACAAGAAATGAAGTGAATTAAGTAAGTTACTGCATTGTTATAATAGTTAAACTAGAAAGATTGTTTAGAGGATTTTGTATATTCTTTTTAAAAATTAATTTCTTATTTATTTTTTATTTTTTAAGGTATTTATTGGGTACGTTTCTGTTTCTTTTCTCAGTAATGGCATAATCTTTTCCAAAAGTGAGATTGATTGATCGTTTTTCAGCTAACCCCTTTTGAAACCATCGGACATGCAAGAAATGCTTAAGGATGAGAAAGTTGTAGCAGTAGGAAGGTCCCGTAAGTATTTTTTTGGTATGATGAGACGCTGCATTTTGGGAGGCATTTTTTATTGCATTTTATGTTCGTGACATTGAAATACTATTTTTTTTCTCTTCTTTATCGTAGACTCAAATGCTCAAGAGAACTTGAATCTTTTCAGATAGGTCTAATTTTCTAATAATTTTTCAAGATTTTCATTAAAAACCTTTCATCTGACAAATATTTTACACATTAGGTTTAATGTAAAAGACTCCAAGTAATATAAATTTTACAATATTTGTAGCGTATCTTAGCAAATAGTTGTCTAGTCCAAAAGACAAATTTTCGATGAATATTTTAATGAGCGTTCCTTAATAAAAAGGAAGTTATATGTATTTAGTTTTGCACAATATGAAATCACAAAAAAAAGTTTCCAGATTAATGAAATGCTACGAACTTAATTAGCAGTATATTTCCTTTACTCTTCAGCCACACAATTTCCTCTTATCTATATAAATTTAAAGTTTAATCTGTTTTCAGATCTTGTTAGAGGCAAGAATGGGAAAATTTTCAATCGCCAAGATGATATGAACAAACTCAAGTTTTGGTATACCTTTCAATCTGCCTATGCAAAGATCTGCCTATGATCTTTATCCTTGTCATCAATTATAAAACTTCAAGTTTATCTTATGCAATTTCTAACTTACTT
Organism: Argiope aurantia; assembly: GCA_026543865.1. Taxonomy (NCBI): domain Eukaryota; kingdom Metazoa; phylum Arthropoda; class Arachnida; order Araneae; family Araneidae; genus Argiope; species Argiope aurantia. Next base: position 25,777 of record JAPMOR010079410.1, on the reverse strand, counting down.
GCAATGTTTTACCCATCAAATTCTGGGTTAGACCAGCCCTATTTACAGCTGCTGAATTCAACTTTCCATTATATATTCTTCGGACGTATTTCTTTGGAAAGCCAACTATTCTATAAATTAAAATAAAACATTTAGAAGAGTAACAGTGCTGAAGAATGTTTTCGCTCATTTAAATATAAATTCATTTCAAGTGAGATCGTGGACGATGCAACTTCTACAGCTGATCATAAACAGAACAATGAAGAGGAGCCACTGTATCTGATGTCATTTTCTTGAATAATGGCATATCCTTCTTTTTCGCTTGTCCACTGTTTTCTAATCCCAAAGACATAATGAGCCCAAGCTATTCTCAGGAAGGCACCAGTAGTGAAGTCGGTAAGTTACTGCATTATGATAATAGTTAATCCAAAGCAGAGATAGGATTTGAAAACATGGTATGTTAATTTTAAAAAAATGAGAACGTTTGTTTTTCTTTCGATATTCGTTGGCTGTATAATATAACCTGCAGTGATGCCAATATCCTGAATGCCATGCCATCCTTTTTCAGTATTCTTTTCAATCCAGCAAGTTTTAACACTTAATAAACTGGACATGCATAAAATTTTAAGGAGGAGAAAGTGATGGCAAGTTAAAAGGCGAAGTAAGTTTCTGTATTATAATGATGTCAAAGCGATGTTGCATTTTAAGCCCATTTTGCATGATTGTAATTTTAAAAAAAATGATTCGTTTTTATTTAGGATTAATATATCCAGAATTTTTCGAAAGAGAATTTTCATGCTTTTTAATAAGTTGTTTCAACTTCCCATTTAAAAAAAACCTTATGCAAATATATCGAGTCTTCCCATCAATATTTTTATGCAAAAGATTCCTTAAGTAATATAAATTTTTTTCTATCCAATTTAATTTCATATATAATTATATGTTGCATTAAAAAGTCTTAATTCTTAATTTTTAAAGTAAATTAAAAGTTATTTTAAACCTTAAATTTACTTATCAGGCGTAAAGCTCTTTTGCCAGAATAACAATTTTTGAACCCTACAGATCTGCCAACTAAAACCGCTTTTTATAAACATAACCCAATGTGTTTTCATTTTTTAATAAATGATGCAAAAATATTGTAAAACAGCGTAAATGTGTATGCAGCATATAATAAGGAAGGATTTGGAACAAATAATCTGAAACTCCTTGGAAACTGGCTGTTTTTATAGTTCTAAATTGCAAAGTAACTGCCTTAAAGTTAAAAATATTTCTCAGTATATATAAACTAATTCCTCTGTTTTGGTTATTTTAAATTCGGCAATATAAACTATAAAAATCCCAATTTTGACATGTTTACTTTATCCAATATTGCATATAAAAGTATGAACATGGTTTCTTGAGTAATAAAAGCAACTATTTGCTAATGAAACTTTCTCTTAGACATAAATACAATTTATATATAAATAATAAAAGTTTGATCCTGTCCAAATAGAAGCAAATAGTTTTCAGATAACTGAATTTCTATGAATTTAATAATCACTATTTAGTCTATTATCTTCAATTTCACGATTTCATCTTATTTCTGTTAAAGTTTTAACCTTTGTTTTCAGATCTCGTTTGATGAGGGCATACTTAAATTGACGAAAATCTCTGGGCCATGGGAAAAGATTTTGATTCAAACCATCATCAAACATACTTTATAATTCCAAGTGTTTCCAAATGAATTCTGGAAGGAGTCAGAATTTTGATTTATTGTTAATTTGTTAAACTTGCCATGTTGAAGGTATTTCGAAAAAACATCAAAATATAAAAACTATTTGCATGGTAGAAATGTTTCTCTTGTGATCTACATATTTGATAATATTTTTTTTTTAAAAAAAAGCTTGATACATGTTTTCAGTAGAATTTGATCATTACTTCTAGAATCACTGATATCGAATGTTACCATATTTAGGGGAATTCTTGGGATACATTATCGAAAACTATTTCCAAAATGCTCATTATTACTAACATTTGATGAAAAGGTGCTCATTTTGTGCATCAATTTTTCATATGATTGCCTAGCATTTTATATTGCAATCAATATTTCTTTTTAAAATTAATGCTTATTAATCATTTCGAATAAGAAAGCAAGTTGTTAAGATACTTATTTAGTTCATTTAGACAATTTATTTTCAAAGACCAATCAGTGTGTATTTTGAAAATTCACATTTAGTAATATCAACTATTATGATAGATTTTCTCTGCAATACATATTTGCATTTCCTGAATTATTCAATCCTTAATTGCATTTTATTGATTATAGATTGTTAAAATGGACTACAGAATTGCTTAAAATCCTTAATTGTATCCATTATCTATATTAAGAGAGGCTGTGGAGCTGTTATATACCCTTCCATGCAATTACCTTTGACTACCTTTAGTGTAATTATTATAATCCGATCTTATAAGACTATTTTTTAATTAAATTTCTAATTTTAAGCTGAATTGATTCTAACTAAATGTTTAAGATACAGTAATTATGAAATTGTAGTTCGGATTAAATTTCTAACACTCAAATTTTTAAATATTTAAATGTTCTTCGTAAATAATTTGTTTGTTGCATCCCTTCACAACCTCTTAAAACAAATCTTGCTTCTTATTATACTATACTAAAATAAAAAATTTAAAAAAATTAATGAATTGCGAATTTGATATATTTTTCTGCAACTTATGCTGAAGAAAATTAACGTTAATAGGCAATGCATTAGCATCCAGTTTTTCTAGTTTCGGAACAATGGATGATTGATTGGTTCGGCCGGCCAACTAATCAAGAATCCTCTAAATTTTTGAAAGCATTATTTGATCATCATGTCTGATCACCATGGTGATCAATGTGCTTCGGTGAGCTTACATAAAAATATAAACGAAACTTATTATATAAATAGTCTTAAGAATAAAAAATTGTTACTTTAAAAAAAATGACAAATGGATGTGATGAATGGAAGTTAGTACAGAAGCAGATAACTTAAGGGTTTTTTTATAAGGGTTTTTATATATTTAGGGGTTTTAAAATTCTCTTGATTCTAAAAGGTCAATTCCTTAACTATTAAATTTCCACAATATTTTATATAACTACCAAATAAACTTAATTTTCTTTTTTCTGGCTAAACCATTAAAATGTCTGACAAAAAATAGCCAAGAGTAATTTAATTCATTATAAAATTTTGGAGTAGTTTTACCTAATATACTACAGATGAGAGCATTTTTAAGTGTATTTTGAAACTGTGAGTATTAATTCGTTTATGCAATTCTTATATATATTACTGTCATAATTATCCGAATATTTTATATTAACTGTTTGAATTCTTAGTAAATTCGTCTAGGAAATGTTATGCATAACTTAATGTTTGTCTATAAATAATTGAATTCTTATTTCAATTTCATGTATATTACCTTTTATTTTTTAATTTCTCTATATAACTGCAAATAAAATTTATTTCTTGTTTATATAGCGTTTGTCTCATTTGTTGCAAGTTTTTTTAATATCTAAGAATTAAACTAGATACGCATACGTTGATTGTATAAACTTTCGTTATCAGTCTAATATTCAAATCAGTTCACGAGTATATTTTGAAGTTAAAATCCTAGCATTGCTTGATAGCACGCAAGTAGAAATAAATGCTAGCAGATTGATTATTCAACAGAAACCTAAAGATGTTGAAGATAGCAAGTGAGCTCGGAATTATTGGTCGATAAAAAATCGTGATAATTTTTCAAAGCTGAAATTTAACTATATTAAAACAAGCTTTACAGATTAACTGAATAAAAACATTCTAGGTTCTCCAAATCTTTGAAACATCGTAGATAATCAAAGATGATGAAATATTCGCCAATGTGATCAACTGGGCAAATATTTAGAGATAAAAATAAAGCACTTTTTGCAAATTTCATGATTATAAAAATGGAGTATTATAATCGGTTTTTCTTCATTCATTTCACTATAAGTTTTCTGAATTTGCGAAGTTGTGTTTGTACTAAAATTGCCATATTTTAATATTTTTAGAAATTGTCAGTGAATAGATTCATTTTAAATTCATTTAGTCTCTTATTTCACCGATAGATGGCGACAGGATCTTTATTTCCAAGCTCTGAAAAGTAGATTGAAAATATTATTTGTAAATTTTCGATGGCATCATTGTAAAAGAAAATACCTTTTGATCCGAAATAAAGAATTTTTCGTGAATATATTTTACTTGCAAAGAGATAAAAAGAAAATTGAGTAAAATGCATTTTTATTTATAAATGATTTTATACATAATTTTTTTGGTTGTATCGATGAAAAGTTAATACTCCATGACATGTTAAATAGAAAATGGTTTCAATGATAAAAAGAAATCGGATACTGAAACTTGAAAAACGTAGCTTTTGAGTTTTCTTCTTAAAAACTGGATTTTAAGAAGTTTCATATCTAATCGCAAACAAGAAAATGGATGGTAATGTAAGTAAGATATATTGTTGCAATCTTGATGAATTGGTTAAAATTTCATGCGTTTTAAATCAATTTAATATTTCCGAATAGAAATACCGAAGGAAAACATGGTACTAAAAGGAATATTAAAAGCTTAATTTTACTTTCTATGATGAAGGAAAGATTTTAGTTTCATAAACTGTTCAAATGTGTGTTTGCTATATTTTAAATATTGATATTTTTTATTCTTCTGTGTATCGCATTAATTTTTAAGAAATTTTTATCATGCAATAGCGATTCCAATTTTAGAGTCCAATATAAGAACTAACGTGAATTCATTTTAATACTAGACAAGTAAAGGTGTATATCCTTATAAAGTCAATGAAAAGATATTTCGAGGAGTAAACTTATTATTAAGATATCTTTTGAGTGGAATTATGCTAATTCTGATTTGTACTGCAGATAAATTTAAAAATTAAACTCAAAATCAATGTTGATTTAGTTTGAACTGATATGAATTTAATAATTAATAAGAGCTACATACAAATTTTCGATTTTTTTAATAAATCTATTCTACACTGCAGTTATTTGAACCAATGTATGTCTGAAAGTTATATTTAAAAGACTTTTTGCAAGTTCTATGCAAAATAGGATTTAAGTTTGACGTCTTGTGAAAGGATTCAATAGTTGACGTATCTTATTAGAATACATTTACTCTTTAATTAAATTTGAATATTGAAAGGGTTTTGGACAGATTGTTTCAGGAGTAGACTGTTATAATAACAGCTTCATCAATCTTACTGATGGTATAAGATTTGTTGTACATCTAACTGTTTTTAATCAATCAGGTTTCAAAGTATGAAAACTTGAAAAGTGTTTATCAATTTTCCACCTATCTATTATTTTTGGGGAAGAAGAGGATACTTTTTGTAAAGATAAAATGGCCTTTTTGTTCTTCCAAAATTAAGATTTGATATAAACATCATGCAAAATTCCTTTTTAAAAAATTCTTACTCAGCGGAAATTCTCTTATCAACGAAATCTCTTAATTGGGGAAAAATATATTTCAACAAACAAGAATATTGTTTCTTCTGTACATAAATGTTCAAATGTCATAAATTCAATACTAGATGGCGCTTTCGTACAGATTAAAAATCAAGCGAGTGCTAATTGAGCTTTGAAAATATTAAATATATTTGCATTGATAAAAGTGAGCCAGCTTCCAGAATTCTGATTCTAATAAAAGAACGAATAAAAACTCGTTTACAAAATTTTTTTCTTTTTATAAACAAAAAAATAGGTAAAATCTTGTAAATACAGAACAAAACACAAACAGAATCGCTTTGTAAGATCCAAGCATCATAGCATACTTGCCAATGATAGTATGTCTTGATGGCAATAAAGCACTTAAGGTAAAACTTTCAATTAGATAATGTAAAAAATATCCTTTCCCAATAGATTTTAAAACTGAAATCAAAAAGTTTTGATAATTATTTGCAAATTAATAGGTGAAATTATCAGTCACTCGTAGAACTTTATTATAAATATTTTTCCTCTTTTGTAAGAAATTTAAAGATGTATGACAATATGATAGGACAAAAGCAGGGAACTATCAATAAATTATAACTTTCCATTAATTAAATATAAGGTAAAATATTTGATACTTATTCTTGCTGAGTTGTAGTTTTCAATATTTAGAAATTGAATTCAGTGGTAAGTTGAAGGCCCTTTTAGAGAACTATACCCTTGAAATACCAGTTGACGCTTTGTTAAAATATCCTTTCTTATTTCGGTTCATTTTGTTTATTCCAAAAAAATATTTCCGGGTTTTCCTCCCCTTTTGTTAAATACATCCCTTTAGTAATCTTCAGTAATTATGAAGAGTAACGATTTAGGGCCCTTTCTTTACTCGAGGATTTCAATTCATTTAGACTAAAAGTCTGTAAACAATTTTTAAAATTATATTTCAGGTTTTAAATATTAAATTTGTTCTTTAATTTATTTCAAAGCTGTTGATATCAAAGTGATAAATGCAGATTCATTGATAAATTTACTTAAGTATATAATAATTTCAATAAATAATTAAGTAATAACTGCAGTTATTAATCTATTAAAATTTGTAGATTCTTGCAGTTGGTGTTCTACTGTTGTAGTTCATTAGTTAGTTCCTAGATGGCGTCACGGAGCTCGTTTCACAAATTTATTACATTTAAATTTTTAATGAAGTTACCAAGTTCCTACAGCCGTGGCTAGTGAAGTGAGAGAATGTTTTCGTAAGTTAAAAAATGTTGCCCGGTGTCCATTTACAGACATCGTGAATTTTTTTATAACTTCTTCGTTACTAAGATCACTTATTGCCAGTACGAATAAATTGCTGAATTTTTGGATCAGTTTTAATTGTAATCTTCGTTACTTTTGAATTAATCCGATTTCATTGCATTGCATTAAGTGTCGGCTCTTACGCTAAGTTAATAATTTAATTTTCTGTATAGTAGCTAAATCATCCATAAGTAAAAGAAAAAAAAATATATAAAGTTCATGGAACTTTGAAGCATTTGAAAACTGAATGGAAATATTTTTTTAAATCTTTAAGTAGTTTATTCAATTTGTGCTTAAGGATATTTTCATTTCACACATACACAAAATAAAAATTATAACTATCTTAATATTAATTTCTTTATTTAAATAGCACTTCCTATGCCTTGAAAATGATTGCACAGAAAATTTTGCGATTAAAAATGAATAAGTATGAAAAATAATTGCAACAAATTTAAAGATTTTCGTTAATGTAGATTGTCTTGTAAAAAATATTTCAAATATCAAAATTAGGAATAATTTCTGGAAATCACTTATCGATTTCTTAATGAAGATAAAGGTATCATATATTCTTTTAAAAAGATTAAGATTTTATTACTATTTTATATCACTTTTATTTGGCTTTTTTCATATTTGTAACTAGCCGCCTTTGGCGACCAGCCGGTTCGCCAGTATTACCACTCGCTACAATTTTCAATTAAATATTTTAAATAACTGGTCTCTGAATCGATTCTCAAACAAAACATTTTTAATCTTCAAATTTTGATAGTCATACCAAACTTATACTGTCATTTAGATCATTTCGTTCAATTTACTATATATATTTTGCTAATTTGTTGTCATTTCCGGTAAAACTTCAACTTTAATTTAAAGTAAAAATGATGAAATTGCAATTAATATAAAGATTTTTTAATAAAACCAAGAGTTTTATTTTATTTATTATCTTTAGTGTTATTTATTTATTATTATTATTGAGTATGAGTATTGCAAACAGAATCGCTCGGTATTTAAGTCTTATGTGAACTACAAAATATTTTTCATAATTTATGTAATATCTCAAAGAATAATTCAACAAAAACTTCTCAGATTCAGCATAAAATTCAGTTTTTAGTTTTGCTTTCAAAAAGATTGAAATGAAATCAATAATAATATTTTGTTCCTGTTTATAAATATATTTCAAAAATTATGAAGTCTAAATTTAATGCAGTAAGGTATCATATTCTGAGAAATATTCTGCACACACCAAATTTTAAATAAATAAATAAATGAATGAATGTTTCTATTTTCCACGATCAACTAAGACTTATTTATGAAGTTTTGAATGTTAAAAATTTAGAAAAACTCAACATTTTCATAATCTTAGAACAATTAATCTTGAGAAACCTGCGCGCTGATTGGCGTTCTTTATTTCAAACGATCGATGGAAAATCTAAAATTATCCTTTTGTTATTGAATAGTGATATTCAATTTTTCATTCATCAGTCAGTTTAAGTGATTGATCTAGTTGATTGGAAATTAACTCTTTTTATTTAAAATATTAGTGTTTCAAGAACATTTTGTTAATCGCGATTTCCACAGCAGAAGCTTTATGTAAAATCAAAAATTCGTTATTTATTAGAGCATTTATTGAATCAAGTTACATAAAATATAATCATTTTCCATTTATACCATTTTAGCAAATCTGTGTCTTACTAAAGGTTTACAAATTAGCTGTGTGACCCTGATTTGAATGGATATCCTGTTCATATTAAACAAAACTTGCCTTAAAATAAAACTGATTTATTGGATTAATAATATAGAGGGTAAAAGATCATAAAATAATTTTTCATATTTGTTTCATTTCCTGCAGACACGTGACGAAAATTATATTTTTGCAGATTTCATTTTCAAAATATTTAATTTATTTTTAATTGGAGCTTTAATCAATGTGATGGCAACACTTTGAAAAAAGCTAATTTTTCCCATGAATGCGAAACGTTCTCGTGCAGCTTAAATTTTATTTTTATTTTGTACGAAAAAAATTGTTGAAAAATATAGTTAAAATATTTATTTAAAAATTCCTTAACAATAGAAGTTTAAATTTAGGGTTTAAACATTGGTATCATTTAAAAGATAAATTTTTGATCTTTAACTTCATGTAAAAATCTTTTTTGTGCGGTAATATTTTCGGAAGTTATAGCAGAAACATGCCAAAATTTCGCTTAATTTTTAAATAAATAAAATTCTAATTAAAAATTCGAAAAAATAACCCCTAGATGCACATTCTCGGCCTCCCAGGTATACACGTGCCAAATTTGGTAGCTGTAAGTTGAATGATCTGGCCTGTAGAGAGCCAACACACATGCACACGCACACGCACATTGAGCTTTATTATAAGTATAGATGACCGCTTCACTGATATTTGTCAAAATTTCTGTCTTTTTACTTTGTGTTAGATGATAAATATTTTTTTTCAGGCTTGTTTCAGTAAACTGATTGTTTTTTTGTTTTTTGTTTTTTTTTACTATACATCAGACTAGCATGAATAAAAATGAATAAAATAGTAAATATGTGCTGATTTAATGAAAATTTTCATATGGAATCTACAAATGTCGTAAGACACATTGAGTTAGGTGATAAGGAATTTAAATTTTGCAAGGACATTTTAAGAAATAATTTTACTATCTTTAATGAGGAAAGAGACATTTTTACTCTCCAAAAGTTATAAGATTGGATAAAGTCATAAATCAAACTATGAAAACTAAACCCCGAACAGAGGACTTATGCATTAAATACCCTGCAGATATTTATCATCATTATAACGAACAAATGATTTCGGCTACTTGTATATATTTGAAAAAAAAAAAAATATTTTCTGGTGATTTTCGACTTTTAACTTCTTTTAGAATCAATTCTCCTCCCTTAAACTTCTAAATTTTATTTCTATTTATTCTTAAGTTGAAATAAAATTCACTTCATAATTCAAATAAGATTATTTCTTTATTATAATTTGAGAATTGGAGATTTTCTGCTGTTATCTATGCTGCCATCTAGTGAATTAAAGAAGCAACTTCTGTTTTATTTCAGAAGCGGTTTGTGCTGCCATCTAGCGAAGCAAAAAATTCAAATGTTTGATGTTAGTTTGAGTGAATTTCGGAATGATTTCTTGAAAAATAATTATTTGTCGTACATAAAAGTTCATTTTGCTTTTTGTAAGTATTACGAGAAAAAGGATATTTTTACTCTATATATCTCTAAAATTCAAGATAGAAATAAATTAGATTGATCCCAAACGGACATCCTGATCCCAAAACGGACATTGATGTGGATGTTAATTACATTTCTTGTAAAGTTCTTATTATTTCATATAATATTGCTTTTAAAATTTCAGGAATTAGATAAGACTAAAAAGTGATTCTCTCATGAAACAGAATAATAAAATGTGCTCTGTAATCTCGTCATGATTTTTTTCGAAACACACATTTTAAAGGGTAATATTCTATCGACAAAATTGTGCATTCATCTAGATGATCACTTTTAGGAAAGCTTAAATTATTCAATTTGTAATTAATAGAAGTACACTTCTGTATTCATCATTTTTTAAATATCAATTATAATCTCTTGTCTTCTGACCAGATTTTTTTTTCTTGTAACAACTTTAGAAACTGCAAGAAATATAAGTAATCAGTTTTATCTCATATTGTGGATTTAATTATCAAATTATCATTTTATTGCTATTATTACTATTTTGTACTAGTAATGCACCGATATTTACAAACTGTGAAAAATTTGTCTAAAAAAATTCTAATCAATTTTTGAATAAAACAAGAAATTAGAGGCTTTATTTTTTCATCTCAAAATAACTGTGTTTAAATGTGAATTATTTATGACAGCATATTAAACTAATTCTATATTATATGCTAAACGATATTTTTTCTTAAAAAAATCTATGTACCAATACTGGGAAAACTATCGTTTAAAGAATTAATTCAACATGATTAAATTTTTATGTTTATTTCTAATACATCAAAAGTGTTTCAAATATCTGTATTTTTAATGAATTTTATTTCGCTAATTTTAATATTAAAATATATATAAGAATTACATATACTACACCTCTTAACACTTTTTAATGGAAATTGCTTATAAATTCAAGCTTCAAACATTTAGCAAATTATTCCTCACAGTTAATTTTTCCAATCCAAGCTTTATTTTTCAAAGCAGACTACTTTTCAATATTCAGAAAAACTTCATGTTTTATACAATTGAAGAATCAAATATACAAACAATTTTTTTAAATTGATCCAGTATTTAATAAATAAAAAATACAAATTTTTAAGTTAAAACCGCATCTCCAATGTCATTTTCAAGCTTCATGCATTAATAATTCCAAAAAGTACTTTCGTACTCGGAGAGCGTTAAAAATAAGAAAATTCATTAAAATATTGATGTTAAATAATTGCTTTCTATTTTATTTTCTTGCAATAAAATAAACAGTAATTAAACTCACCATTGGATAATTTCATGCAACAAAGATTGGAGAGGTCATAATTTAGATTTTTTTACTTTCTTGTATATGTGGTATAGAAAAAATAGAGTGAACTCGAAATTTTGACAAATATCTACATTTTAGACCTCCCTGATTTCGAAAAAACACATTTTTGAAGAATGTCCATCTGTCTGTGACACAGATAACTCATAAACACTTTCTTCTAGAAGGTAGAAATTTGGTATTCAGGCTTTATATCGAATTTGTAAATTTCTATCAAAATTTGAACACATTTCGCTCAGAGGAAGTCTGTCTGTCCGGCTGCTCGAATGTAATTTAACACAACTGCAAAATGAAGAGAGATAGGGACAGATAAAATTCGATACACAAAATAATATGTACAGTCTAGATAGCTTTCAAATTTTGAGCGGAATCTTCCAAGAAATGATCGTCTGCTGGTTTGTACTTTCAGAAACATGTAAAGGTGATAGTTCAAATTTTTAAATATAACAAATTTGGCATGGAAATTTGTGATTACAATCGTAGTTTAGTGCAAATTCTTTTTCAGAGTTGGAACTTTTTAGAGATTTCTTTTTATCATTCGGTATTGGGGCATTACTTTTTAATAATAATAATAATAATAATCAATTAATATTAAGTTGAATGTCATACCTACATCAATGTTTTTCTTGGTTTTTGTAATTACACTATATCAGCTTAGATTAGAAGTGATTAAAAAGCATATTACGAACATTTAAAAAAATAATACGTTTAATTGTAAAAATGATTCCAATGATCTTAGATAGTTTAGATATACTATTTAAAACATTGAAAATTTCTACTAATTTTTTTCAGTGAAATGAAAACATAATAAGATTAAATAATAATTTATCTTTTTGACAATTTTCCTAAATATAGACATTAACTTTGAAAAAAGTTTATTATTTTTTTTTCACAAATCACTTTCAAATAAGGCCACATTCATCCAACATTTTTTAATAAGAAAAAGTTACCTATTAAGTAATTTTTTTTTCAAAAAATTATATGATTTATAACGATTTGCTTTTAATCTCATCAATCTTCGCTAAAAATGTCTAACAAAAATTATAGAGATGCGGAAAGCATTTTTTAAAACTATGTAATTCCATCGCAATCCTGTTGTTTCAGCCCAGTGCTTATTCCACTAAACGTAGCATTAAATCAGGATTTCTACTGCCCAAAAGGAACGAGATGAGATCATAATTTTCGACGAAATTTGCTTGCTGGTCATTCAAGTGAGCAAATTTCAGTTTTTGTGAGCTTTCATCTTGATATCATGATAAAAACTCTTTTCAAGATTATGCACGTTTGCTTTAAGACTTCGTACTCTTATAATTTCGTTTTTCAGATATTAGATTAAAGCCATACTAGTTATAGTACAGATTTTATTTTGCATTTTGATGTAGTGTAAAATAGCGTTTGAAATTCGAATTCATTTTTTAAAATTAATTTATTAGCCTTACTAAAAACAAAATTATCATAAATTATGAAAAGGTGAAACTTTAAAAATAACCCATTTTAATATTGTATTAAAAAGTAAAAAAAATTAATTTTTAAATAAAAATTTGGAAAGCTTAAAAAAATTGTAAAAATATGAGTTTCTGGAAATAATACAAAAAGTTACCAATAATAATAATGAAAATTAAACCATGATAATTCATTAAAAATTAAAATATTTTATGAAAGGAATTTAAATTCTAGTTCAATTAGAATATTTAGAATTGTTTACAATAATGCTTTAAAAGTTTTGTTTTGGCACTCAAATTTTGATTAAAATTATTTTTTGCTCTTCTGTTACAAAGAATTTTTTTTAATTAATGCTTTTTTTTCAATTGTTTGGTTAACTTCATTTTTTAATCCCGATTTCGCATTTATTTGTCAATATCAAAAATAAATAGAAAATAAGATTTTCATTCATCAAAAGGAATCTGAAATTATTATTTCGAATTACAATATACTATGGTAGAACATTGTACAAAAAAAAATCAGTTTAATGTCAGTCTTTTAACGTGTATTTTTAAATACTACGTAAAAAAATAAATTCCTTTTTCTTTTGAAAATTTTTAATGTCTTACTAATAAACCAATTAATGAAAATAAGTAATTTTATCACCGGATTTTTCTTACTTAATTTCATTTCTTAAAAAAATTAGGTCTGAGTATTATGAGATTTCAAAAAGTTATACTGTTTTATTAAAGATAAATTAAAGATCTATAATATATCTTTAAAATGAATACCCAACTTTCAGTTTAAATATATTTCAAAATCACATTGGTCAAATGCAGAAGGAATTTTTTTTCAACATCTCGATACATTATTAAAACTTGCATCTTCTAATAAAATGACAAATTATAATAAATCAAAATCATTGGATTTTTAACGTCATCCCTTTATTCTAATTAAATTTTGGAATATTTAGAAATAAAAAAAAATTAGCTTTAAAAATAATAATTCGGCACTGAAACGTTAATTCTTTAAATTGATTGAGCTAATACTAAATAACATTAAATATTTCAATAATTTCTAATTATTATAATATTCATTGAATCTGTATAAAATAACATTGATTCATTTTTTTAAATAATTTTCCCTGAATCGTTGAATATTATTTCAATGAATAGATAAAATCGGAAATTATTGAAATTAATATAAAAAAAGGGCAAATTATTCATAATTTGATGTTAAATATAAATCCAATGATATCGAATGTCATGAAAGCTTCTCTAGAATAAAATCAACTTTCAATATATCAACCATAAAGATAAATAAATATCTTGTAATATCGCTTAGCTATATAATTTCATGGATGTTCATGGTTAAAAGTTTCAGCAGTAACAAATTTTCGAACACTGAAATCTGATAGATCCAGTTCATGTTTGTATTAATAATATGGGGGAAAAAGTTTATCACAGTAATTAAACACTAAAATAAACACGCTATTATTTAAAAAGAAGAAATACTTTTCCAAAACAGAAAATTTTTGAAGAAAAATCAATTTTTTTACTTATTGTAAATAATATTCTATTACCGTTTTAGTTTTCATAAGGAACTGGGAATTAAAAAATATTGTTTTACTTGTTTTTCCAGTTTGATTAATAAAAGCAAAACAATTTTATTCAAATTGTGCGAATTACAGAAACAATATCTCAAAGCAAAACAATTTATGAGTACTTCGTCGTTTAATTTATTATTTTAAGTACTTAAAAGCTATATTTACATTGAAAAAAAATCGGTAAACATTAATGTTTTTTTATTGAATATAGTTTTATTCTGTATTCAAAATCTCTGACTAAATAGTATAGAACTAATTATATTTAATTAATTAAAACACTTACAGAAGATAATTTTAACTAACTTGATTTGATTTGATTAATATGAATTTAGATGGTTTCACTGTCATATCAAAATGAAACTGTCCAACTTCATAATTATTCTAAAATGTTATGATTGAAGAAGGAAAATATTTATTAAATGAATGATATGAAATCAGAATCAAAATGAGTCAATTTATTGAGATATAATTGAAAACTGTAAATCATAATTTTATATTTGTTTAGTCCTTTTTTACTTTAATTTGATAATTTATTTATTTACTTGTTTATAATACTGGATAGAATTTTATCGTTCATTCTTCAATTTGATTATTATTTTCATTGAAATATACATTTATTTCGTATCACGAATATAATCCTAGGATTCTTTATTCATTAATTAACCCATTTTTAAATAAAATTACCATTAAAACGCGGAGTATTCACTCTATTTTAATAATCGACTTTTGAAAGATTGCAATGCTGATTAAAATCCTATAGAGAACTTCTACTTGTGTGGCAATTAAATATAAAATTATAAATGATTTGAATTTTTATGTTTTTGTATAAAATGAATATCTGAAGTGAATGTCGTTATATAATGAACTTATTTACTAGCATATGGCAACATAACGATATTGAAGCACATGATCATTTATTTCTCTTTTGAAATAAAAGGACGATTAAAGAGTTTTAATTGGCCCTTTCACTACAATTCAGCCATTATTATAAAATATATATGTTTTTCTGATTATAATCCAATTATTCCGTATTTCTGTCCTTTCAAATTAGCCAAAATGATGTAAATGTGCTTAAAATATGATGTAGAAAATTTAATTTTTTAGAATGATTTTATTAGATAATTTCGTTTAAATAGACTTAATAACGAAAACTAAAAAAATTCAAAATTCAAAATTTTTGTTAACAATAAAAGAAGTTTGATGAAAGGAAATTTGATTTTTTTGAGACTTTCAATTTTTAAATATTACATTTTGAATAGTCATACGCATTGTTATTTTTTAATATTTAATATATTTTTTATATTATTTTGTTACCGGTATTTGGATTTAATATTTTTATAAGAATTAATAAGTTGTTCTTAGACATTTGATTTGCATTCAGAACTATCATATTTAATGATTTTGCTTTTTTTATTGTACTATTCTATAGTGATAGCGCATTTGTGTAGTAAAATATTTAGGAATTCAAATTGTTTGGCGTCCAATTCTGTGCATTATACTCTAATTAAGATCTGTTGGCATAGAACTACTACAGAAAAAAGTTTTTTGAAGTCATAATAGACAACTGAATGGTTTCAAACAATTGCTTTATGGGAAGTGAAGATCTGTTTTTATTTTCAACCGACAGTTTAAAAAGTAATACTTCAAAAAAAAATAGTTTACTATATAGATTGCATGCTGAAAACGAAAATATGAAAGTTTCTACTTTCTTAAATTTTCTTTAACCAAATGTTTTATCAGGTATACGTCAACAATACCTGGATCAAATTCATAATGAAGTTAATTGCCTTTCAAAATTCATATTGGCAAATGTTAATCTGGAATTATCTTTAGCTGATTTTTAATTTTTTTTTTAAGTTTGTATTTTTTGTTAATGTCAACCCACAACTTTAAAAATTGCATGTAAATAATTTAAAGAATGTTACATGGCATAATTATAAATTTAATTAGAATTAATTAATTAAAATTTTTATAATAAGAATTAAATAATAATGCGTACACAAAATATTAACAATTTAAACCCATGTCATAAACTGAGTAAATTATTATTAATGATGTATTTCATGATAGTCCGTATTAATGTGAGGATGTATTTCCTTTTTTAAAATCGTCTACGAATTCTAAAAAAGAATCTACGAATATGAAGGTAAGAATCAGAAAAAGAAGCAACCTAATAATTATATAAAAATATTTCTTAACATTATATCAAATGCTATCATGTTGTCTGGATAATCAAATTCTTACAAATTAAATCTATTTTTTTCAATAGAATATATTAATTTCCATAACGTATAAAATGATTATAAGGTTCTTCAGGGAAATATGGTTATAATTAAACAAAATGCATCCAGTAAAATATTAAGCTCTATTCATTTGCATATAAGATTTGTCAACCTCGAGCCTTTCGTTTTAATCCCATTACAAACACCACTAATGAGAAGCGTAAAACTGCTTACAACCCCCAAAATTTTATCATTTAAGTCCCTGTGGCGTTAATTGTCGCTCGAAGAACTAATTTAGGAATGAAATTTAAAATCAGAATTCAGAAATAAAATTTTTTGAAAATTTTATCTATTTCATTTTGAAAGACAAAGCAGCTTTTTTTTTTTTGTAAAGCTCACTTTTGTATTATTTCCTAAACATGGTAAATACATTAATTTTGATTCAATGTTAAATGACAAATCATTGTAACAGACAAATTTATAAAGTTTTATATTTCGGTTCAAATTATTTTTATGTAGATTGTAAACATATTGTAATTGCTCTACGTTGTAAACATATTATTTCTGTATCACAATGATAATTATATATTTTTGTATAGGTTTTATTATTTTGAGATTAAAAAATATCAAACATTTTTAACGATTCATGGCCAGATTAAGCCCCTCCCACGATGTAAATCTCAGCCACCTTTTCCACTTTCAACATTTAAAACCAAAAAGACAATATCGACAAATTGAAATAAGAAAATCATTAACTATAGATCATTTTCTAAATAGCCGATTTCAGTATATCGCGTCTTAAAAGATATGTTCAACTGAAATTTAAAAAGGATTTAAGTGAAATTGTAAAAACAGTGTAACTGGTTATCCCTAAAATGCTCTGGCATGTTCTCCAATGAAATATCACCTTTTACCCACATAAGAGTTTGGACGCTGGGCAGTTCCTAGAAGGTTACAAATACTAAAAACTTTATTTTTATAGAACAAAAATAAATAAATAAAATAATAATAATAATGCTCAGGGCTTTAGTGAGTAATAGTTACAAAATAACGGTTTTTGGCGTGATTTAGTGTTTTTACTACTTTTAGCATGCGATATTTGGAGATTTTTTTACGATTAATCGCTGACATACAATTAACACACCAATGCCAAAAAATCAAATACAGGCTGGTTGCAAATACAAATGCAGATTTATGTGACCGTTAGAAGACAAAATTTTGGCGCAGAATTAAAATTGTGACATTTAATTGTAAAATTGTAACAGAATCATAATATCTAATTTCATAAATTTAAGTCATTTAGTTTTTGAGTTATGGCATTTATATGCATGAGAAAGTGCAATCAAACTGACGATCAACCTTCCGGCAGACTTTGATGCAGAAATTGTGAACCAAATCTTGTATACCTAAATGGAATATTTTTGATTCGATGCTTCGCGCGAATACAAAAATATAAACCGACGGACGGTCAACCCTTGAAAATTTAATTCAAAATTTCATGCTGATTCCCATTTCGTATGTTAGGACAGCCGGAAAGACATGCAATTTGTGAATAGATTTCGCCTATCCTCAGAATTGATTTCGTTCAAAATGTTATAGGAATCTACAAACTTGCTGTAAAATCCATGTATCAAAATTTCTTTTGTCTAGCTCAAAGCGTTTTTGAATTATCATGTCAACATATAAACAGCCAGATATAAATCTAAATTTTTTTTTCATACTTAAGGAATTTTATCAAAACCAGTATATCAAACTATGCTGAAATGGATAGCTTCATGAAAATCGAGGTCGAAAATTTTGAAGACTACAATACTTTCTCTTTGTATATTTAATATATGAAAAAAAAGAAATCAAAAAGTTGAAATAATATTCAATAATATGGCCAAACATTTTTTTTTTTTTCAAATTTATAAAACGCCACAATTTTTTAGGATTACAAAAGTAACTAAATTTAAAACTTGGAAATGTAAAACGTGATTAATTAAAAAAATCAGAATAATGTGCCAAAATTAATTTGAACATTATCTGGTTTTAATTTGAATAAGTTTGAATGCAAGGTCACCGTAGTTAAGTCAACCATCTAACTCTCCGACCCGCCCGAAGGCACACGGATTTAAACCATAGAACTGAATGACCGTACCGTCGCTAAAGCAATTGGCGGGAACTGTGGTTGAGTCCTAAGGCCACGGTACAACCCTTCCCGTAGGAAGTACGTCCCGTCATCGATGGGAGGAGTTATATCCCCCACCTATTAGCGTTCCCTTCAGGGTGGCGAGATCCAACCACCATACCGGAAGCATCTCATCCTCGTTTCGAGGTGCCCCCCGGGGGGTGGTCACCGTAGTTAAATGAAAGTTCTAAATTAAATATATAATTTAAAATATCATTAAAAACGTTGAAAACTTTGGCTCCTGGAATCAATTGTTGGAACCCTGGCAATTGCCTGCTTTAATTATTAAATAATCCGATTATACAGAATTATATTTAGAATTGCCAGCAAAATATGTAATGATTGTACCAAATTTAAATAAATCAGCGGAGGTGTTGGATGCCAATGATTTTGCTTTGGGACCGGGTAGTCCCAAGTTCGAAACCCGATTCCACAAAAGAATCACTGTGCAAGAAGGACTTCTGTATGTCCAGCTTGTCAAGAGCAAAAGTATCCTAATTATTCAATACGTGAAGTCTGGAGATAGATCTGCCAACCTATTCGCCTGAGAATGACCCACAATCACGAAATTAATACCGCAATAAGCTTTAAGTTGCTTCGAAGCCTGGTTTGTTTTATATATATACTAGCCACCTTTGACGACCAGCTGGTTCGCCAATCTTAATGTTCAATTAAATTTTAATAACTAAATATTTTACGCAATTCCTACTTTAATAGATTCTTCATCAAAATATTATAAAACTTCAAATTTTGATAGACATATAATTCACTCATTATATTATAAAAGCCTTCAATGATAACGTCATATGTATCTCTCTAATTTTCTGTTAGCTCCCGTAGAATTTATGCTTTAAATTAAAGTAGAAAGATTAATCTGCAATTAATATAATAATATTTTTTACTGAAACAAAGCATTTTTTTATAATATGATTACTGATCACAGAGTCACTGAGCGTTTAAACTTTATGGGCACTAAAGAATATCTTTCTTAATTTATGCAATATCTCAAGAATTTCTCAACAAAATTTTCTCAGATTCCTCATAAACAGATCGATTAATTAACAATGTTTAATTTTAAATGCATCAAACACTAAGAAAATAAAATGAATCGTTTAAAATAGTCGGTCGAAAACAGGTTTTAAAAAACTACTTAAAAAACGATGTACTTAAAACTATAAGCACATACAAAAAATATATAACTAACTTAAATACAATTTAATTACAAAAGTATGCAACTAACCTAAAAATAATTTAAATCAAGAATCATCCGCTAATAATATTGTCAACAATCAGAACACAACGCGCATGCGTGAATTTTCAACGCCAGTTACGGTAACGCAAATGCGAGAATTTTTCTACGCCAGTTGGGGTAAAGCTATGCAGATTAGACATTTTTAATTTCCTTTACTCTGTGTTATTTTAATTCAAAAATACTTCAGAATAAATCTGAAAAATCGATTAATTAAATGTTTAATTTTAAATGCATAAAACATTAGGAAAATAAACAGAATCGTTTGAAATAATCGGCCGAAAAATGTTAACCCTAGCCTCATTACTGTTGGAAAAAAAAAAAAAAAAACTGAAGCCTTACTCATTTGGCGGTGGGAAAAATAAAATATTTTTTGGCCGGAAAGTTAGTTTTTAATTAATAATTAACATTCTAATTAAAAATTGAAAAAAAAGGGACCCCAGGTGCACATTCCCGACCTCTAAGGTATACATGTACCAAATTTGGCAGCTTTAGGTCAAATGACCTGGCCTGTAGAGCGCCAACATACACACACACACACACATTGAGCTTTATTTATAAGTATAGATATAGATAACCACATTAAATTTAATAAAATAAAGAGCTTTTAGAACTTAGATTTAAAAAGCAAAGTTTTTGCATATATTTATCATGAAAGTGATTTAAATTTAGCGATACCAATAATGATAATGGAAAATATATAAAACTTCGGCCAACCAGCTACCGTATAGTTAAACATGAATTAGTTTTCAAACTCACACAGCTCAATTTCTAGTTTTGAATAGCAATTCAAAATTTTATATCGATAAATTTTTCAAATATTAGAATTTTTTTTAAAAAAAATATTTTAATTTATTTAATTGCTCTTGTTTTATTAAACACAATTAAAGAGTTTTTTTTTTTTGCTTAGAATAAAAAAATGATAAAAGTTGTAAGTAAATAATTATTAAATTATTAGGAAATTGAGAATTTCAGAAATATATTGACCTCAATTCCATAGTTCGTGAGCCGACTTTTCAAATGGAATAAAATATTTTTTCTTCTCCTTTTTTTAAGATTGGTCATTCCTTTGTGGCCAAGTACCTTAACAGATTTCGATGAATTCAAAAGCTTTCGCAAATTCCAAATTTTTCAATGACGCAATGCCCTGAAAATTGATGTCACTGAATTTTTCCAGTGAATCCTTCCCCCACAGATGTCGCTGCTGTTGCCTATTGTTAAATTCAGCAAGCACAGTTTGACCCTGCAAGACGAGCAACCTCGAATTCACGGAAAATTTCTTCAATCGACAACGCGATTTTTCTTCTACCCCCCTCCCCCCCTTCTCTGGTATCTGAATGTCGTTCATGGACCAGCAGTCATCCTGAAACCCATCTAAAATCCGATCCCATTTTTCTCATCGCCATTTTGCCTTTGGGACGTCCAAAGATACCGCTATTGTGAGAACCAAAGCAGAGCTTGGTTGTTTACTTGTCTGCCATATTTGTTTTTTTTAATGCCAAAGTCGGGAATTCCAACCATATTTTTATTTTAAATCTATTATTTGTTTAGAAAAGTTTTGCTATATGAGCTTGCCTAACCAATTTCAGAAGACGATCGCATATGAAAAAAAAAATTCTTTTGAATATTTTCAGTTCCAAAAATGCTGCGAATTGTTTTCATTCTTTTCACGATTTGTTCAAAAATAAAATATTGGGATCTTCAATAAATAAATAAATAAAATATTGCAATCTTCAAAGAAAAAAAAAAGAAGAAGAAGAAGAGAAAGAAAAGAAAAGAAAACTACACTAGTTTTCAAATCTTCCTAAATACAAAACACATTTTTTTAAATCAACTCAGTAAACAAGGAGAAACATTATTTTTCTCAAACGTTTCCTGATTTCGAAACTTTCACGAATATCTACATTTCAGTGTCCACGTTTGAATTATATCTGTTTGCGATTACAATAACTCAAGCTGGATGAGCTATTGTGATCGTAGAGTTACACAGATAAAATTTTGTAAAATAAAAAAAAATCAACCGTGCTCTTTACACAATTTTTTAAAATTTCAATCAGATCTTTAAACAAACTCTATGCACAGGGAGTTATCTGTCTGTCTGCTCGAATACAAGTAACATGTTAAATATAAAATGTTAAAACTTAGATACATGACATTTATTATAGAGTTTCAGGTACGTGTAGGTTCTATCAAATTTGAACCATATCTGTCACTGAGTTCACCGTTCGTTTCTCTGTACATTTTTAGACATGCAAACGCTACGATTTAGATAAATAAAATTTGGCATTTGATCTGGATTCTAAAATTTCAATTTATTTTTGTTTCAATATATGGGGAAGAAAGTGTTCAAAATGCATATTTGGTTTTCTTTATTATAACATGAACTACAAAACCCATATATGTCTGCCTTTCAACACAATAACTATAAAAAACAATCACCTGCATACATAAAATTTAGCATATGGCATTTTCACAAAAGTTCTAGATTTGTAGCAAAATTTGGAAAAATCCCCTTTGTGGGTAGATTTTACTCAAATAAAACACAGTAATAGTACACAATAATGACTCAACAGCTAGATGAATGAAATTTAGTTTATAGATTTACATTTATGATTGCAGGCCTGCATTACATTTTGGTACTAATCAGTCAAAAGACTGAGTATTTCTTGGCCTGCATATTTACAAGATAACTTGAAACGTAGAAATTTAGACAAATGAAATTTGGTATGTAATCGTGTCACCATTTTTATTGATCTATTTAAAATTAAAAGTGTAAGTGCACATAAAATAAAAATTCACTTTTCTTCGCCGTACCATGAAGTGTAAAAGACTCTGTATACGAAAAGTTTCAATATGCAAGAAAATTAGCATGTGTGAAAGTTAGTAACGAGACAGTGTTAGAATATAAGAAAGTTCGTATATGAGGATGTTAGTATAGAAAACATCAGTATACAAAATCAATATGAATGAAAAAAGAATCAGTATTCTAGAATATATTGATATTCAAGAAAGTTAGTACACAAGAAAGTATCAGTAAGAGAGAAATTAGAATAAAAGAAAATTAATGTAGCAGAAAATATCAATACATGAAAAAGAAGCATTCTAAAAAGTCAGTATGTAAGAAATTTGAGGAAGAAAACTTCCACAGGTTTCATTTCATTATGATGATAAAAAAGCATATGTGTGTTATACATTATTATTATAATATGCAACTATTATTAAAGAAGAAAATATATATTAAAATGTAGAAAATTTTAAAACAGAAATATATAGTAATATATTATAATATATAACTATTATTAAAGAGAAAAAATTATATTAAAATGTAGAAAATTTTAAAAGAGGAAGTTATTCTTAATTATTTTTAAGGTGCTAACTATCTATCATGTGAATAATACACATTAATATAAAAAAGAAACTGTGACATTTAATGAAGGTTTATTTCAAAAACATTAAATACAGTTATCTCCTGTATTTTCTTTTTTTTACAAAATGAAAAAAAATATGTAATAACAGTTGTAAAAAATTAAATTCAACTTTCTCTCTTTCTCTCTCTCTTTGCTAGTAATATTTATTTTCATAATAAAAATACTCTCCTGATGTTCCAATAGAATTGACCAACATTCATTTCAATCATGTTGTTCGAACTGTTGTTTTTGAGCTCATAAATTGAAATTTAACTTTCTTCATAACTTTCATAATTATATGAATAATTAAATTCATGTCTTAGTATGGTTTGATAAAATAAGTTCATGTCATTCTCCGATTCCATATCATTATCGCTAGTCTTAGTAAGGCATTTTTTGTATGCATTTTTCCCTTTCCCTATTTTTTGTAATCAAATAATCATAAAGTTCGTTGTCACTTTCTTTGATTTGGAATATTATTGGTGCTGATAGTTATTTGCTTCTTTGGGAACTTGATTTATATTTAATACAAATTCGAGTTTTTATCGATCTTTTTTTTAATTTAGTTGATTTAAGCAATTATATTCTTGTGGCTTACCCCCCGGGGGGCACCTCGAAATGAGGATGAGATGCTTCCAGCATGGTGGTTGGATCTCGCCACCCTGGAGGGAACACTAATAGGTGGGGGATCTGACTCCTCCCATCGATGACGGGACGTACTTCCTTCGGAAAGGGTTGCACCGTGGCCGGTGATGGCCCTTAGGACTCAACCGCAGTTCCCGCCAATTGCTGTTGCGGCGGTCCGGTCATTCAGTTTTATGGTTTAAATCCGTGTGCCTTCGGGCGGGTCGGAGAGTTAGATGGTTGACTATTCTTGTGGCTTAATACTGATTTTCACACAGTGCCACAGTAGTCTTATGGCAAAGCAATAGTTTGATACTTAATTTTATCTCATATGCAATTCGTGGTGAGCATTAAATCCGTCGTTAATGTTATTCCACGTGGAATAAAAATTTAGAGCGATGTATGTCGAATATGTCCTTATCATGACTCTATGATTCTTCAACATCATATCCAGCTTTTTGTTCCAACATGAAACTGATCTCAAAATTGACCTAATCTAACTTTAGTAATGTATCATTAATCTAACTTAATTAAACCAAACCTGATTATATTTATTCATATTAGGATTATCACATTGGTAGGGATTCTAACAAGAAAAATTTAATCAAAATAATCAAATTCAATCTCCGAAAACTTTTTTCGCGTGTTGTCTCGCGTAAGTAATTAGCTGTCTAATTTAAAAGATAAAATTTTTAAAGATAAAATAAAATTGCTTATGAATAAAACGCACATGTTATTTATTTTTCAGCGTACATATAATTATTTTCTTATAATATTTTACACCATTATTGCTTGGAACTTCTTTCTAATAATAATAAAGAAATTACAATCATGTGTTTATCAATCATAAATACAATATGTTAATATATAAATGATTTCGATATTACGTCATTTTATTAATATTATCTTTTATGATTATCAAATCCATATACATTTTCAGGCTTTTATACAATTAATGCATAATCATCGTGTCAAATTAGATATGGATTTATTAAATTTCTGAGAAGATTTTTTTTTCATTTAACTTTAAGAGACAATTTGAATTCTATTAAGAACAAATAATAAAATAAGCTCTTATATTTTGTAAATTTTTATTCTAATAACTGAATTAGAAGTTTTTTTATTCATTTCAGAATTTTTCATTCATTTCCAATGACTCTCCGACCTGCCCGAAGGCACACGGATAAAGAATACTGAATGACCGGACCGCCGCAACAGCAGAATTAGCGGGAACTGTGGTTGAGTCCTAAGGGCCATCACCGTCCACGGTACAACCCTTCTCGAAGGAAGTACGTTCCGTCATCGATGGGAGGAACCATATCCCCCACCTTTTATGTACCCACCAAGGTGGTGATCCAACCACCATACCGGAAACATCTCATCCTCATTTCGTGGTGCACCCCGGGGTTTTTCCGTTCATGAGAGGGAAACTTTCTAATGTATTGGTGTACATAATAAGTGAATGAATATACAAAATTATAT
Source organism: Argiope aurantia (assembly GCA_026543865.1). Classification (NCBI taxonomy): domain Eukaryota; kingdom Metazoa; phylum Arthropoda; class Arachnida; order Araneae; family Araneidae; genus Argiope; species Argiope aurantia. Next base: position 319 of record JAPMOR010079410.1, on the reverse strand, counting down.
GAATAATTGGTGGGAAATTTAATAAGGCGCAATTAATTTTCACTCATATAAAATGATTTTCAAAGCCATTTTTGACTGCACATTGAACATTGATCTAAGTCAACGTTTATTCAGAATATTAATTATCATATTATTTTGATCTTTTAATCATAACTTATTTTTAAAGATGCATTTTAATAAAAAATTATTTGCCTTGCTTTTAAATGTAAATAATTAGCAAAGATTTAGCTTTTAAAAAACACAACATATGTCAGTTTTTCATATGCGTAGTATTTATAGAGACAATACTTTTATCTGGTCGACAGGTATATCAATAGTT